>JARJDW010018679.1:0-12150 GCA_030264715.1 Adinopsis sp. GC000173 | reverse complement strand
TCGGGAGTTATCTAATTCTGGACGCTTACTAATTCGAAACGCTCTATAGTTCGGCAAAATTTGCTGCAAGATTGTTCAATTCTATATCACCTTTAATCTAATTCGAACGTTGGAACGATGAGAAGGGTTCCGCAAATAACATGTTTTTATTCAGTCAAAACTCACAAAAAATAAAATGAAATGATACTTATTTAATACATCTATAGTGGTCAATTTATCAGTGGAATTTTCTAATTACTGAATTTTATTAGGTCGTTTGTATTCCATAAAACTAATTCAATATTGTTATGATTTAATCTAAATAAAAGAAAAAAAAACTATTTTAAGATGTTTTATAAATAAGAAGTTTATTCAAAAAGATCATGAGTTCATGAGGGTTTTTTACAACGCAGATATCCGAAAACTACTGATTAATTTACATTATAGTAAATTTATATATATCTAAACTCTGCAAAGCATACATATTCATAATTTTTTGAACTTGACCAAAGTAATAAATTAGTATGTGTCCCATTTATGCAACCATATCAAATATGTCATTGAGGTATCGAAGGTTGTCTGAAACGAGCAAAAAGAGTGGTAATAATTTATAATACTGAAAGGAAATTTTGCAACATAGCTATTAGGTGACGTTGGGTTGGGTGCATAATATACAGAGGTCATTTCCACGTTCTCCTCCTTAAAGCTTAGTTATTGTCGCGCGCGGATACTTAGTGGAAATAGTTTAGTTTCGGAATCATATAGCTAATACGTGAATATATAAGTTTAAATGTATGCGTCGTCTTATATAATCGAATATGGAACATATTAAGCACATACTTGGAGTATTAGCTAATTTGACTTCTTAATTTAATAGAAAGCTAGCTAACATGGTAAAATACTTAGATATATACCTACTTCAAATTTTATTATTCATTGTTTACATTACGGCATAAAACAGTAATTGACAATATTACGATAATTAATGTAGCATTAACTAAAAGTGGAGCGCGCTTGCAAAAACGCATAGTTTTGCGACGCAGCAATTCATCATTCCGATGGCGCTTTTTAACGCTCTGTATAGTTTCTGTGGCATTTTTTATAAGCAGCTCGGGTAGCAAAAAACTGTCACATGCGTTACATCTTTATAATATGTAATGTGGGAGAGGCGATATAAAAAATTGTAGTTATAGCTTGGTGTTTTGTTTTTTCTCTTCTCCTTTCTTGGCCGTGCTGCCACTGTTCGTTCGTTCGGCCGAGATCTGGCTTCTTGTTCATTCCATGCGCGTTTCGAGCGTCTCGTTTTCTTCCCACCCACACGCGGCGCGCTCTTTTTTCCCTCGCTCTGCGACGGCTTTATCGTTTCGCGATCGGCGCGCCTCCGAATCAGCTCCTTCAATTCGATCCATCGAGCCAAATATTCGACCGACGCAAATTATTTATAAATCATGTAGTGGTGGTGTGTGTTTTGGGCACAGTGCGCATCCACTTTCCGGGCACGTTTCCGCCGTTGCCGGCCGAGATTTACGATCCGTTTTTCGACAAATTAATTTCGGTTTAATAACCGGCCGACGGATCGATCCGTGCATCGGCACGAAAACGCCACATTAGCGCGCAAATGTTTGCGCTTCGGCATTATGCAACGAAACAAAGCGTGTGTTGTGCCGTTTGTATTGTTGTTGTAGTTGTTGCTGTTGTTGCCGCCACTCGTCTTGCCATTTCGGCGGAAGAATCGTGACGCGTATTATTCTCGGGCGGCGTGAAAGGCGCTGAATTAAACGCCGCGTGACTGCATTCTGACGGCGTAAATGCAACGTGCGCCCGCCCGCCTGCCAGCCAGCCAGCCAGCAGCCTTTTTTCCTCCCTTGTTCGTGCTGCTGCTGATGATGATTGTTGGCGGGAATTTAATTTTCGGCTAATAAAACATGTATAATAAGGACGGCGTGCATGGCGGTTCGCATTACGTGCAAGCATCCTCGTAATAATCGGGCGCAATATCTTACGCTTTAAGACAGGTCAAAATTTTAATCGGTTTCTGGATGTTGCGAACAATCGTCGAGGAGAGGTGGTGGGAAGAGCTGCCAGTGGAATTGTGCGCTAATTTATTGCGTTTGTTACCGTTCAAGTTGATCAGGAAATAATCTCGCGCAGAACAAAGATTGCCTATTAATTGCAATGATTTCGCTTTCCCGTTTCTTCTTTAAATCCGATTTTCAACAGATTGCCACTATTTTTAGTTGTTGCGGCTAGGAAATTGCAAAAATTGCATATAAAGCGTTTGGCGGAAATGATTTTCTTCAACGTTCAGCGGATTTTCATTTAGGTGTGGCTTTTTCTAAAACGCGCTCGATCGAAAATTTGCGGAAAGTAAATGGAAATTGTGCTAAAGCTTTATACGAAACAAAGGCGAACAATATTTTCCACTAAATTATAACAACGAGTTTATACTTAAAAATCGAATAAAGTTTCAATTTAATCTATAAGAACAAGTAACTTCTTTCAATCACTTAATCAGGACCAAATTTAGAAAATCGCAGGTTCTGGCCAAAATAATATCACATTTACAAAGCTTTTTATATCAATCTATACAGTATCTTATTATTGAGCAATAATATTTCAACCTTAAAAGTCCAACAAAAATATGTCTTAATTGGTGCATAAGAAGAAAAACGTCATCAATTTCTTAACCATTTCATTAGGGCCAAGTATAGAAATATTAGCAGATTTTTGATACCAATCTACTTACATAGTGTTATATTATTGCACAATAATATTTCAACGTATTTAAATTAAAATTGTATTTAAAGTATGTAGAGGCCCTACTCTCTACTATGATGATTTTCTCTATTTAAAGATAATTTTTTATTTTTACACATTTTTTATTTTAATTTTATGAATTTGCAAATAGATTTATATGTATCTAAATGATTTTGCTGAGTCAATATTAGATAATTTGATTTTTAAAAAACTTAAGTAGAAACTTCTACCGATAATTGTTAGCTTAAGGCAGCAATATACCTCTTTTACATTTCTGTCCATCGTCCATAAAAAATTGTCCGTAGTAGTAGTATAAATGAGGTTTATTGCAACCTTAACCAACCAATCAGTGTAACTTTGCACTTCAGTGTTAAAAAAGTTAAAATGGTTTTAGGAAATTATTTTGAAAGTTGAACAAGAATTCATAGAAATTTATGTAAAATTTTACTACTAGTTTGACGATCTATGAACCGCTTTATTTCAATGTTCTTATTCAATCACCCTTCTTCATATAATGATGTTATAATCAAACATTTTAATATTATTTGTATATAGCTATATTTACATTATTAGTATTCTTTAAGTTTTTTCTTTAATAAATTAAGAATCGCGCATGTGGCGATTGTGAACCAACCAAGGGTTATTTTCTTGAGAATAATTTTTATAATTTTTTAAATTGTTAAATTGATTTCATTTATTGGCAGAATTGACAATAAAAATTAAGCTTTTTTAACTTTTTATATAATTAACAGAAATAAAATGTACTTAAAACTATTGCATACGTTTGTAGTTTTTACTGATGCATTAGTAAATTCGTAGAAAAAGCGCTCAAATGTTGCGAGCAAAAGCCAATCACTGGAAAGTTGAACAAATTTTCATCAGTGCTTAATCTTTTCACTTAATGTTGTTTAGGAAACAGAAACACTTGTACATAAATCGCCTGATGGAAACGATTTTCTTCCACGTTTAACGAATTTTCGTGCACTTTGGTTTTCCTCTCTAAAAAGGGGTTGATCGAAAATTTGTGAAAAATTGATGCTAGAAAGCGCTCGTTCTGAAACATTCCGAACCAAAGACTAAAAATCGAATAATGTATAGTCAAACTTTCCAAAGGTTTAATCTCTATTTTCATTGGAAAATCTCTAGTTATAGCAATATTTGCCAAACAAATTAAGTGGTTTAGAAAATTATCGATATTTTATGGTAGTTTTATAAAAAAAGTACTTTTAAGTGAGATATAAAATTGAATAATTACTAATTAAAACGTAATATTTTTATCAGAAATTCTTCTAAAGTAGTCAATTAACACAGGCAGCGGGATTTTTTCTATTGATCAATAAATTCGTAATATGAAAGAAGGTTTCCTACATAATTTTAAACAGCCACGTTTAATTTTTAAGCTTCTTGTTTCTTTTTTCAAATTTTATTCAGCCTTTTAGCTGCTTTGTAATGTTACCAGTAGAAAACAAAACAAATTTTAATCTATTCACACAGGGCGAAGGTGGTGGTTGTACAGTGTGTTAAAATGTTTTCACTTATTTTGTTTGCTTAACCTCTCAACTTTATCTTAATAACTTTTGAAGAATTAAAAATTGCGCTAGAATTCTCTAGAAAGATAAATAATAGTTGTAGTAGTGGTTTTCATTTCGGAACATATAGGTATAATGAAAAATATTTGGTTTGTTTTTGCTCTAGATATAGAACAAAACCGAAAAATTTCATATCAATTCTTTTCCCTCCTATCAATAAAAATATTTTCTCGTTTTCGCTGAAAGGAATTTATTAACGATTATTAATGCTTTTGATAACTTCAATTCTATTGGAATCTTCATTTTAAAATAATTTTTAAATTATCTAACGTGTCCCATTCGATATGTTTTTGTAAGCGAAAATTGATACTATGAATAACATATAATTTGATTAAAAGAATAATAAAACTTTTTCTTGGAATATACAATACAAAAAAAATCAAATGTTTCGTACATAAATAAAAGTATTTGGTAAAAGTAATTGTGCTTGACTTTCTAAATATGTCTGTTCGGGACTTGTTGGTATGTCGAAAGAGTACCAATATCATTTTAAAAGATATTTTAGGCCTAAAACCTGGAAATTATTGACGCCATAACGTTGAACATGCACTTCTCACAATGTACTCATTCTTGGTGATTTTATCACCAAAAATCTTATGCATATCTATCCACAACTACCGAATTCGTCTTATTTAGTACCGTATCACTCATGACTATCCTAGAATCACCGTGGAACTGTTTTGAGACGATAGAAAAGATGAAGCATAATCGCCGCATGCACTTTTAGCGCCGTATATAACATTCGACGTAAAACAAAAACTAAGACTTACGATTAATAATTGTTACAGACGTTTATTACAATGTTTACAAAGTAAGAATTTATTTTAATGATGAGCGATTTGCCTGTGCTATTGAAATTAAAAACTGGTCTTACTTTTTGGACACAGTAAAATATAAGTATAGTTATTTAAATTTAAGCACGTTGAAGTAAATAATTGAATTATACTAAAATAAATTAGATTTTGATTTCACTTTTTTGTTTTGTTTATTAGAAAAATCGATTAATTTCATTAGTTACGTTTACGTTTCCGTTACATTCTTAGTCCTTGCTTTTAATATTATTTGAGATAAAATTACTTCCGTAATTCCTATTTATCAGATAACAGGTTATATTTCTCTTCATATTTAATAGGCATGTTTATAAAATATATCTCTGTATTATTTTTCTTTCAGGTCGCTTCTCTATTAATATTTTTATATCTACAGAAATGATCCACCTTTCTTGACACTACTTCAACTGTCAATTTAAAATAATGCGGGTACATCTAAAATATGTATTAAAAGATAAAATATTGACGATGAACATAAAATAAAAATTACGCTGAAATAAAATATATGTTAAAATATTTTGTTTGGCGGCGTTATAGCAAAATAAGATGGAATTCCTACTACATATATAATTTTGCGGAAGCAAAAATAATGCCGTGTTTTTGTCAAATTGAAAATTTTTATTACCAGTGAAGGTTCCAATAGGTTAATCTCATATAATATCATACATATAATTTAATCATAAATTGTTGTCTTTTAGACCATTTACTATTCGTTAATATCTATTAATATTTTAGTAGTTAATTGTAAAGCAATAAAATTTAACGATATGTTATAGAATGTATATGCAACAGTTTTCACCCCCGAAACGATTCTCATATACACCCATCCGCCGATTTACATGGAATATTGATTCCTGAGAAAATCGTGTAAATTGAAATTGTTGTCCGATCCACCTAAAATTCGAAAGCACACTAATGCATATTTTGTTCGGTAATTAACATAGTGGATTTGTTATTTACAATAATTGTTCTACTATTCCATGAAAGCATATGCCAAATTCATATTTGGAAAATGATAGGAAAATGTAAAATACGTGTAAATCAAGTAGAGTGGTATTCCAGGTAATGAACTTAGTACTTTCCAAAATCACGGTCGTTTATCAAAATGTACATATTTTCTCATAAAATTGCAAGTAAATTCATATAATTTGTTCCAAATTTTAATTTTTTATAAAATTCAGGGTAGATTAAATACAGTAATCTTAATAGGAAGAAACGAAAATCGCAATAACTAACATATCAAAAACAATTAAAATCTCTAAAGAATGATTTAGGTATAAAGAATATTTTAATCACTGAACTAAGTTAAAATCACCAATAAATTTATAACCTTTTTTACATGGGTATTGAATTTATGGTTGAAAACATCACACATTTGAAAATAAAAACATCCTCTAGTGAGTTAATAACGACATATTTAGCATAAATACTCATTACATGCAGACCAAAAAAGTTCGCTAACCGAATCTAGGTTTTTCTAACAAAAGAGTTAACCGAAAAGTTCGTTAACTGAGGCATTCGTTCACCAAGGTACCACTGTAATTGATGCATCAACTTGGTACTATTATAAGTGGCCATTAACTTTTTTATAATTCCAATGAAAATTATTGTCTTTCTACTCTTTTTACTATCGACATATTACGCATAAATACTCATTATTTGCAGGCTAAAAAAGTTCGCTACCTGAATCTAGGTTTGTTAACCGAGTTAAAAAAGAGTTAGTCGAATAGTTCATTAACTAAGGTACCACTGTAATTGATTCATCAACTTGGTACTACTATAGTAGCCATTAACATTTTTATAATTCCAATGAAAATTATTGTCTTTCTACCCTTTTTACTATCGACATATTAAGCATAAATACTCAGTATTTACAGACCAAAAAAGTTCGCTAACTGAATCTTGGTTTGTTAACCAAGATACCACTGTTATAGATACATCAAATTGGTACTCTTATAATGGTCATTAATTTTTTTATAATTCCATTGAAAATTATTGTCTTTCTACCCTTTTTACTATATATCAAACCTAATATGTATTCCAATAGTTAATTGTGCCGCAATAATATCCTTTGCTATATGTAGGTATATCGAAGTTTCGAAAGCGATTTACATGCAATAAAAACTGTTTACATGAAATATAGCCCGGCTTGCTATATATTCGTGCGAATTTCGTGTAAATTGTAGACAAGTTTGAGTATATCTACACAAAATATCGTACATAAGAAAGTAGCAGTTTTTTACACCGAAAGCTCTATAATATTTTCAATGATTCAACACATACTTTAAAAGAAGGGATCTTGTATATTTAAACAGTTTCTATTTATTAAAATTACATATGCATTTTAAATTAAATACTATGTATGAGAGAAAAGAAATTCATTATCATATCATATTATCAAAATCATACTACTTAACTTTATTATCGTTTAAAGTAGTGGTTCCCAATGTGTGGCAAGGCCTTCTTAGAGTGGCACAAGTGTATAGTAAGAAAAATATCATAAAAATATTTGGCTGATTTTTATGGCCTTTTCAGAAACTGTTTACTTACGATTAGTGAAATATCTAGTATTTATTAAATTTAAATTGTTACATACATCGGGAAAAGGGGGACGGGAAATACAATGAGATTAGAACTTACTGGTGAAAGTTATTAATATGTTACTTTTAAGTAAACATATCTTTCTAATCCTTTATTTACTACAATTTTTAACTTATTTGTGAAAAATTTTGAGTAAGAAGAATCTGTACTAACCGCTTAATTTCTATAATAAAAGAATTTTCAGTCTTTTTTATAATTTATTGTTAGAATTTTTAGAATATTTATTGTTTTTGGTACATCTAAGGAAACCGATTGGTACCGGAATATCTAGAGCATTTTATTTTTTCCCATGACTATGTAATAGATTGTACAGTCCTCAAATCAAGTATAAAATTATTCAGCTTCCAACTTCCAGCTATATTTAAAGGTCAAATCTAATTTATCCCCAATTAAAGATAAATTTCCATCGTTATAAGTGTTTAGAAATTCCAAATACTCGCATCACGTGTTTTGAGTATTTGATTAATTAGCAGCGAAAACGTTAGCAGAATACGCATAAGCGAAAACTTATTCCAACAATAGGTGTTTTTCGCAGTAAGTTTAAAAGGCTATAAATTAATTAATGCATTTAGGTGTAATGTTCACGCCAAAAATTAGCAAAACACATTTTGTCTTCCATATTTTGACGAATTTTCCTCGCTCAAGACATGTTGTAATGCCTTGAATTAATGCTGGTAGTAAGATGTATAATAATATCGGACGAGTAAGGCGCGGGAGAGGTAACATAAACATAATTCCATTCTAATTTTCCGTATTTTATTTTTCGTTTTTCTTGGTGTATCTTGCTATGCCATTTCCTTAGATAACGCTTTGTTTATGCACAAGGACATGACTTTTTTAATCAATGCTTGGTTCACTTGCTATAAAGGTCCGCATTTATTCTTGGATGGAAAAAAATATGGATAAAACGACTTTATATTATTATTTAGTTAAAAAATATGGTAGAAATGACTTTCTAAATAATTTAGTCAAAGCCAATTTTGTTTTTGAGAATGAACATTAAAAATTTGCAAACTGGACGAAATGTTTTTCTTAATAATGAAAATAATTATATCACAGAGTAAATTATTGTATTTAATTTGATGAAAAAAGATCAATGCTTGATTCACTTACTATAAAGGGTCGCATTTATTCTTGTATAAAAAATATAGTAAAAATAACTGTACAAATGATTTATTCAAAACCAATTTAGATTTTTTAGATTGAACATTAAAAATTTGCCAACTGGGCGAAATGCTATTCTTAATAATGAAACTAATTATATCACAAACTAAATTATTATATTCCATTTGACGAAAACAGATTAATGCTTGGTTCACTTACTATACCGGTCCGTATTTATTCTTGTATGGAAAAAATATGGTAGAAGTGACTTTCCAAATTATTTAATCAAAACCCATTCTGTTTTTTGAGATTGAACATTAAAAATTTGCCAACAGAACGAAATCTTCTTAATAATGGAAATAATTATATCACAGACTAAATTATTGTATTAATTTGACGAAAAAAGATCAATGCTTGGTTTAATTACTAACTTACTACTTACTTTACGTACTAAAGGTCCGTAATTATTCTTGGATCAAAAAAAATATGGTAGTACTGACTTTCCAAATTATTTTTGAGATTGAACATTAATAATTTGCCGGCTGGATGAAATGGTATTCTTAATAATGAAAATTATCACAAATTATTATATTCAATTTTATGGTAAAAATATTAACGCTTGTTGGTTCGCTTACTTTAAAATAGAAATGACTTTCCAAATTATTTAGTCAAAAACCATCTTGTTTTTCGAGATTGAAAATTAAAAACTTGGGAAATGGACGAAATATTGTTCTTAATAAGGAAAATTATCATATTTCAGACTAAATAGTATTCAATTTGATGAAAAAAATGCAACATCAACTAATAATTTAATTTATTATTTATTCATACATTTTATTGCTGCAACATATATGTTTGTTGTTTTAATATTTACTAAACAGCAATGTTAATGCTTTAGTTGCTACCAAATTGTAATGCAATAAAACCCATCGATATTTCGTAGGATGTAAATGCAACAGTTTTCACCCAGCGATTATTTTTTACGATTTGTGCAGAAAATTGTTTCTCGTATTGGAGCAGGCAGTAGCCAGCAAACGCGCATCGCTTTTTTTCCTCTCATCCTCTCGCGCTGTATATAACATATATATACGTATTGTATGTGTGTGTGTGTGTGTGCCGCTGCCTTTTTGTTCTCGAGCTGAACTTTTATTGCAATGAGAGAGATATAAAAGAGCGGCTGCAATTGTATTGTACTAGTAGTACAACATCCCTCCACGGTTATGTTTTCAATTTCATTATTTGCTAAATTATAAAAGCGTTTTATGTTATTAGCGTACACACATACAGAGAGAGAGAGAGCGAGCAAGCGCTTTGTTTTATCGTCTATATTCCACTAGCTTATTAATTTACAGAAAAAAAAAATGGAAAACGACAATTACGGAATTACAAACTGTTTTACTATACGCGCTACTATCATGTTGTCTGGTGGAGCGAGCGAGCGCGCGCACGCAAAAAATCGCAAACTCGATTAAGATCTCGATCGTAATTGAGTTTCGCTTTCTCATTGTGCGCATCAAAGCAGCGAAAATCTATTTAAAAAGTTTTTGCGCCGTACGCGCACACATTTTAATTGACGCTTAATGTTCGATCGATGGACAAATCAATCATTTGGTTAGTTGTTGCTACAGGGTGATGGCGCGCTCACACACATCACATCACATCACGTGTGTGTGTTATGAAGAAATTGCTTCACATAACAGTTTGATTGAGATTAAAGGGTGGAGGTAAATTTTATTGCGACGGTCTGTTTTATTGCAGGGACTGTTTTTAGTGTTATTTAGCAATCAACTCGCCTTGTATGGCCTATATTTTATTTGAACGCTTAGATATTAAACAAAATGTAACTTAGTAAATACCTAAAGTATTAAGTTGATTCATAATTATCCACTGTTTTTATAGTCTTGCTGATTAACATCTATATTACTTAGTTTCCAAATAGAAGTAGTAAATGTATTGAAAATCGTATTCTTTTTTAACACAATTTATCTAGAATACATAAAATAAAATATAAAATTCTTCAAAGTACTCACTCTCCTTGGCTATCTATACAATTTTCTAGGCACGCTTGAAAGACTTCCACTGAAAAGCTTTGTGTTTTGGAAAGAGAAAAATGTCGGCTGGAGCCAAATCAACACTGCGTATATATAGGATGGCTGCAGCTGCACCGCCACTTTGTTTTTTGCCAAAAAAGTGAGACAGAACCTAATTAATCACAATATTTTTTTGTAATTATTTATGAGTTTCTACAGTTCTTTTTCCGAATTATGTATCGTAGAAGTTTGCAAATCAGCTGTTATAACGTTACTGTACGTCGTGAATGCAATTATAGGTGTTATTCCACAGGATGGAATTGTTTAAATCAATTGATGTTGAGATTAATCAATGCGTGGAAAAAATAAATTGCACTTTTTTTGATTTTAACATTCCTGCTAGGATTATTTTGTGATTGTAAATCTATACGTGTTTTGCTTTCCTCACCACCTGGTTTGATGTGGAAGAATGGGGGGAGGATGTCACTATGTCAGTTAATCAGTTTAGGTGTTGCCTTTTGTTAATGTTTTCTGAAACTAAAAAGTTTGTTAAGATCGCAAAATGAACGCCCAACATCTTATTTTTTCCGAGATGGTGGAGCGCTATATGCCTAAGATAAACACATTTTTTTGGTCAAGAGTGAATGCATTTTGTATATGCAAATAAATAAATGCATTATTTTTGAGACAGATCTTGTATTATGTTTTAAGGATTAGTATGTGATTGCAAACTTATTTACCTGATTTAATGTAGACGAATAGGGGGAGGATGTGAACAAATCAGTTTAGACGCTACCTCTTGTTAATGTTTTCCCAAACTAAAAAGTTTGTTGAGATCGCAAAGTGAACGCCTAACATCTCATTATTTCTTGAGATGGTGGAGCATTATAATGCCTACGGTGAGCACATTTTTGGGTCAAGAGTGAATGCATTTTGTATATGCAAAAAAATAAATGCATTATTTTTGAGACAGATCTTGTATTATGCTTTAAGGATTAGTATGTGATTGCAAACTTATTTACCTGATTTAATGTAGATGAATAGGGATGGATGTGAACAAATCAGTTTAGACGCTGCCTCTTGTTAATGTTTTCCCAAACTAAAAAGTTTGTTGAGATCGCAAAGTGAACGCCTAACATCTTATTATTTTTCGAGATGGTGGAGCGTTTTATACTTGAGGTGAGCATAATTTTGATATACTTAACTTATAAAATGAAGCATATTTATAGGCGAAAAAGATAAATCAAATACCAATATTAA
>JARJDW010018673.1:0-25328 GCA_030264715.1 Adinopsis sp. GC000173 | reverse complement strand
TTTTCTTAAAGCACCTACACACATAAACAAAATTGTTTTGCGCTTACCATAATTACCTATACAGCTCTTTATTTGCTTGCTACAATGTTACGAAAATTATCGGTTTGCGTTCGCACTGCCAACAATTATTTTATTTTGTTGTAAATAAGAGCCTTTTTGTGTGCGCCTGACTTTCGTTGCCTTCGAAATGTGTGTTTGCGTGTAAACAGTTAAGTAATTCAATTACAAAAAATAAACTACATTGTAGCATTGAGCGTTATTTAACAAATTAGTTCAATAAAGAGTGCGAGGTAAATATAAATAAAAAAGTGAGCTGAAAGTGAAACTTGTATGAAAATCGTACGGATGCATCTCTCGCGCGCACAACGAAAATTCATTTTTTTATGTATCCTTACAAATTACGACGGAGTTCATTACAAGAGAATAAAAACGATGAGGAGAATTTTATCCACAGAGAGTGCATGTATTCATAAAGTTGCACGTACTTTTATTTTTAATAACGAAATATTGCACTGCACTTTCAAAAGAATGTTGAATGCCTCTTGCTGTATGGATGTAATGAGGTTTTTGCCACAGTGACCACTTTTTTATGGGTTTTTATTTTAAATATGAGCATAATGTACGGAATCTTATAACTAATTGGTAACTTGTTTTCATTTATATTTATTTTTGCGTCAATGTTGTCCGATAATTTATTTACTTTAATCGCAACTTTTAATTTATTGGTTAGTTTTTTTACGGTCGTCCAAATTAAATTTATCGAATATTTGCTTATAATGTAATAAATTTATCGACAGACAAAGTTCAGCTCAACTTTATAGGTATGAAATACTTAAGCTGTAAAATTGTGTAATACCTTTTTTTCCTTGTTTCAAGGAAAGAAAATCAATTTATTATGCCTTTAAATACACACATCAGTAAACATGTTCGTACTGATAATATTATTTATGCTATTATTAGTGGTTAATAATATTAATAATTTTTTTCGTGTAGATTTTATTTCAGATAGAGACTTTTAAATGGCATAGAAAATGGAAAAGTGAACGGAACGAAATGAATGTACTTTATTTCTGTGTTAACTTTATCTAATACATTACTATTCAAAACAGAATGATTCTTTATTTTATAAACTTCAAGTTGACTTGACTTTTCGCTTTACTTTAGAACTCGTACTCGAATAAATAAAATTCAGTAGTACTGCTAAACATAATCATTATACCCAATTACAATTATTGCATAAATATTTAAATTATTTAATCTTTCCTGATTTATAAAGAAAAGTAATAGAAAGTGATTAAGTAATTTCGATCGGAATCATCAAAATGATTTTTAAAATGTGTCATATTATATACTACAATAATTGTTAAAAAGTAACTTAATACGTAGTATTATGCAGCTCCAGATAATAGATACATAAAAGTTTATTACAATATAGGTTATTTTTTATTTACGGGGCTTTAAACATCTTTTATCTTTTTATTTCTTAATTTACCTGCAAAAAAGCAACTTATTATTTCAACAAGAATTGTAAATTTCAATTCATTAATCAATGTGATATAATGCTATTACTGGCGTACATTTTTAATTATAATATTTTTAAATGTTTAAATAGTTCAATTTCTTAATTCAAAGGTAAGTGGACTTGACTTTCTCGCAAAATAAACTAATAATATAATAGATTTTAACGATAATAACATTTTAAAATTTTATAGATTTTTTGCTCCGCTTTTGTAATTATCTGAAAAGCAAAAACACGAAAAACTCATTTAAATCTAATATTGTCCTATTGTTTTAAAAAACAACATTTTTAGTGCAATTGTCATTGTAATTATTCTAAATAAAACAAACATGTAGTTAGATAAAGATATCAAGTTCTTTACAATTTTTTTTTTCATAAAAGTTATTACAAATTTTGCAAGAAAAACTAACAATGCTACGCTGTTGTAGGGAAAAACGGAAGTACGAACAATACTTAAACAAACATGAGTAACAATTTTGTTGGCATTACATATAATATTGAGAAAATTTAATTAAACGTTTTAATTATTTGCTTCATTTAAAACATTGTCTTCAAAAGTAAAATAGGAAATTTGTAATGGAATTAATAATACAAAATATCATTTTATTTAACAATTTTTATTCTTTTAATTGCGAAATATAAAAATAACTTTTAATTCTGGTTGTAATAATATTAAATAAATTTATGAATGCAAGAAATTTAGAAAAACATGAAATAATAGATACTAAAATGTATTTATACATAAAATGTGCTTTTTGAGCCTTCTGATTTACGAAAATGGTTAAATGGAAACAATCGCGGCTCGAGAAACAATTAAAGTTGCGCAACTCAATTTATTGTAATGTACGCGCTTTAAATAAACAATTGCGTATGACAATATAATAAAGAATATGAAAATTCCAGAATTATTAAGAAATAGGTAGCAAGCAGATAAATAACTTTCCGACCATGACAAATTAGCTTTTATTAACAACGGCGTGTCGGGCAAAAAGTTGCGAATTTGCAATGCAAATGAAATTTTTCTGAAAGATTAATCTGGATGTTAAAAGACAATTAATTTGGTTGGAAGTAAATTAATTGACAATTATGGCATTAAAGACGCTTTAAATATTATTAAAACGATTCATCGCTTTAATTTGTAAAAATTTATTACATGTTGTAAAAAAGCGCATTGTGATACTTTTGATTAATTAACATTTTATGTCTTTAACACAGCTCACTTTTAAAGCATGAAATTGCTTTTTAAATTAAATAGTGAAATTTTATATATAGATCTAATTATGATTTGAAATTGCTAATCGAACCAATTGGCTAAAAAGGAAAATTAAATACCTGTTCTACATAAAATCTACATTTATAGATTTTTTATTATGTCGACCCGGTGAGCCGTTAAAAACAATGACAATTACGTTACAATAAAGCACTTTTTGCTAGATTTTGCGGTTGAAAATTCAAGTGGTCATTATTACTCTCGTAGAGCTCTGCAACGGGCATTGTTATTTCTATTTTGATCATGAATATGACGATGTAAAATAATTATTAACATAAATATAATAAAACGTAAACGCTTTGTATTTGGTCTACCAACAGCACAATTAGTGTACATTTTAATATTTACAATTACGATAATTGCACATTTTGTATTAATATTAACGGCATTTATGGCTTAATAATATTCAATGCTGAATAGCTCCATTCATTTTAAAAATTACATCAAATATAATATAGGAACACAAAAAATACTGTAAATTCATGAATTGTGATTTTCGTTTTAGGCAATATAATTTTTATAAATCTGCGTTCGATTTTTGTTGATGACTATCATTGTGCAAAAAGTATTTATGGGCAAAGTTTTTTTAATAGAAATTAAAATGTAGTGTAGCTATTGTTCGAGTATCTAGAGTAATTATGAAAAATATTGTGAAAAAAAACTGCCTAGAAAAGCTAACATATTTTCAAATACAACATTTGCTTTGTATTCCTTACATAGATTTGATTGAGTTATGCATATTTAGATATTGATTTTTGCTTTAATGTTAAATCTGTTATTACTTATAAATTATCTACAAAAATATTTATTTGTAGTTAACATGTTGATAAGTTTTAAAAAATTTCCCTCTCTAGAGAGAAACAAAATTAAAATTGCACACTTATTTTTTGATGGTAGGAATATTTTTTAATAAATTTTATAGACAATATAACATTTTAATCTATAGTCATTTTATTAGAAAAGTTGCAATACATTATGTTTTTATTTCATTTATGAGTTCAAAACTCATGTAATTATATAGGTATTTAGGATTTATAATACTTTTAAAATTGTTTGAATTATTACAAGTTTTAAGCTGAAAGTATAAATCTAAAAGTAGAGAAAAATATTGTAATGTATAAAATTATACTATTAAAAGTTTTAAGAAGAAAATTAATCTAAATGTTAGTTATTTGAAAGGAAGCATTATTGCAAGAACTGTTGAAATGTAATTAAAAACGTTTATGACAAATAAAAAGCACTTTTAATAGTATAATTTAAATATTTGCACTAACTAATAATTGCTTTTATCGTTTAATAGTGTTCAATGTGTAACTTTAAATTAGATAATTGTTTATTAAATAGTTTTTTTGCAACATTACAAAGATGCTTTGTGTTTGAGTTAGACGAAAATTGTAATTTGCGCGCACAGTAATATCGCATTGTTTCATAAATAAACATGCAAGACAATTACATTATTCGAACGTTGAATTTTCATTACAAAAACATGCTTTCTTAAAAGTTTATGCCAGTGCGATTGGCTTATTCGCTGTAATAATCTACGTCGTACTTGCTGCATACAATACGTTTGGCAAACTATGACCTTACTGAAATCGTAAAACGTTTCATGAATAAATTAATAGTTTGTATGTCTGGACAGAAATCTAACACACAACAACCATATAATGCAGCTTGTCATTCGATCTTTCTGTCACCTGGAATTTGCGATACGCGACTTAGTTTGCATGCAAATAATAATAAATAAAGAAGCTGGAAAATGTTGTGCACAAACAATTTATTAAATCGTTTGATGATAAGACGATGCATTGTTTTTTCAAGTTATTAGATGGTGGATGGATATAGCATAGCGGAGGAATTAGAAAAGTTTTTGTTAATTACGAGATCAAACAGGCAACGTATGGGTATTATTATTATAAACCGAACAAAGTTTGTCTTATATATGACTAAAATCCGCCTTTTCTCGACTCCGATCATCCCTTGTTGCTTCCTCCATATCCTACCACCTACGTAGCACATGTATCATGTCTTGTTTACTATCAAGTTTGTAATCTTATACTTCATATACATAATAAGTAGACCTCTAGATATGGTCTAATTAGCAAGTTTACGATACGATACGAAATTAATATTTTGTAATTGGATATTGATTGCCACTTTTGTTCTACCCATTGAACGGTGGGTTTAGTTTAACGAATTATGTAATTAATGCGGATTGCGTTATTATATTATTAAATCATAGCGTTTTGTATTTTGTTGTTTGAACACGTGGCGACAGGCAGTCTGTCCCGCACAAGATCAAACGAAAAAAATGCAAGCTTTTAAAACAGGTTACGAAACAGTTTTTGAAACAGATTCGTCTTATTGTGCAGTCTGCAGTCGAGTTGAGTTCGGAGTGCAAATACGGCTAAAAGAATTTTTTTTAGTGTAACTGACCAGACAAATGGTTGTTTTGAAAAAATGTATGCACTGGAGGCTGCTGCTTTTGTGACCCAACAAAAAGTTTAAACACAAAATGTAGTGCAGTCGCACTAACTTGCTAAAATATTTAATAACTCATATAAGTACAAACTATTTCAGTTTCATAATGGACAGTGAAGGCATTTTTAGACAAGATTTCTTTGATAGTATGTAGGTATACTAGGGTTGAAATGATTAAAATTAGTTTACTTACTAATTAAATTACTGGTTTAAATCAATCGCTTTGATTTTTTTAATAAAATCATTGATTTAAATCGCACATGTATCAATGATGCTTCCAGCTGAATTTTATTGACAAAATCTATAATTATTTTGCTTTCTTTGATTTTTAACATATAAAAATATATTCGATACATTGCTACAAATTCGAAACCTAAAACAAATGAAACACACATAGGCTAAACCGACTAAACGTATAGAGAACGATACAAAAATCGCACTATTATTCATACAAATAAAAGATAAATTATTAATTGTCATTTCTTATATCGTTACTTTAAGATAATCTCTTTTAATAGAAAAAAATGACATTATTTGGATTAAATTTAGAAGAAAATAAAAAAATCTGATTTGAATCATAAAATCTGATATTTTTCCAGCCCTATATTTTTTACTCATACATGAACATTTGATACAACATCATAAATTTGTTAACTTTACAACTTAAAAGAATGTAAGAGGCGATTTATTATTTATATAGTGGAAATATTCTTTAAAGGAGTGATTGTTGTCAATAATGTATGTGCTTGAATTTTCGTAGAAAAAAACGATAAATTGTATAAATTTTCGGATGCACTAACTTGCTAAAATATTTAATAATTCATGTACAAACTCTTTCAGTTTCATAATGAACAAGGCATTTTTAGACAAGATTCATTTGATAATACATACCTAAGTCATTAATATCTATATTTTATACTCCTATATATGAACATTTGATACAACGTTATAAATTTGTTAACTTACAACAAAGAATATAAGAGGCGATTTATTATTTATATTGTTGAAAGATTCTTTAAAGGAATGATTGTTGTCAATAATTTATGTGCTTAAAATTTGGTACAAAAAAAAGAAGAAAAATTGTATAAAATTTTGGATACATATTTGGCTTCATTAATATGAATGAAATTTATTCAATATTAGTGGGTTTTAATTCCCACTTTCGTAATTTAAACAAACAGGTGTCTTAAGGATTTGTTGCAACAAAACAACCCACATGTTGCTGCTCAAGCGTTGGATAAATCCTAAAGGGTTCTCTATTATAAGAAGCGTTGGTGCTTGTTGTTGTTTTTTTTCTCTCGTTGCCTCCACTACACACAACGTTCTTTCTTTCCAATAGATCCAACTCGACGTTCTCTTATGAGAGTTATTAGTATATTGACTGACAATGGGTGGTCCTAAAATTGACCACCTGCAGTTTTCTTCTCCGTCCTGACCTACCCTTAGCGTCATTTGCCTCATGCGATACAATTGAAAAGAAAGTAATTCGTCAAATATTTTTCATCGAGATTTCCATATAAGACAGCAGCGTTTGGCAGCTCGTCTTTTTTTTCTTGAGCTGAAATCGATAGTTTTGTCAAGTGTGTGGCTTAGATTCTCGCTGTGGAAAATATCAACCGAAATGAGGTAGCTTTTGCATAAAGAATTGGTGACATTTTAATAGTGTATGATATTTATGATGGTTATTTTTGTGTACACATACACACACATACACGATGCCAACCGATAAGAAAGAAATATGGCATAAGGTTTTTAGGTCATTATTTAAAAATGCAACATTGGCCAAATCTGATTATTATATGAATATAAAAGAAGCATTGTGCAGAGACTAACTCGCTTTAATTTAAAATAAATATACACACAACGATGACTAAAGGTTTTTAATGTTTAATTAAAGATTGAATATATTTTAATAAATATTTAGATAGCTTCTATATAAAGATTAAAATGTAATGTAATGTCCAATATTAAATTACATCGCATTGCTGTAATTTTATTTAGTGCTCTTTAAATTTATATGACTGCACTAAATTTCAGCTTTTACTTTCTAGATAATGCACCGATTATTTTTATCTAGCTCAATGATACCACTCTTATGTTTTATGATTAGAAATTGAAATCATTTTACGATTCTGATTTGAACGCGGATTTTCCTATAAATTTGCATACGTTTAGAAAGGCACTTATTGAAAGAGTTGTCTAATTTTCTTGTCAATAGCATGCCAATTATGAAGGATATTATATAATTTATATTTTTTTAAATAATTAGCATAATTTATATATTTAATGATACTTGATGAAATTACCGTAATTAAATGCTTTTATTAATTTTATCTATTAAATACACATTAATTTAAGGTAATTATTATTTACAGATTAAGTTTCTTATAGAAGATTCTTGATAGACACGACTTTAAACTTGTAATATTTCCTTTAAATATTAAAACAAAACTACTCTACAAGAGTATAGTAAGTAGGTATTCAGTATCTACTTAGTTATTAAGAATTTTAATTAAATTTTTTTCTTTTCAATACATTGCAAAACAAATATATAATTTTGATTAGTTTTATTCGTGACAATTCTTGTTTCATATATGATTGAAATTTTTAAATTACTTTAGTTAATTGTATTTCAATTTTATCAATTAATAGAAATAAAATTACACTTTTGAGAAGTTTTGCCTAGGTATAGGTAGATTCAGATTTACAAATAAGAATTTTAAAACTTTTTTTTATATAGCATCAAATATTTGAACTCAGATAAATATGCCAACTCTTATGCAGTTGAGATATTTAGTCTGAGGGTTGCATGACTTTATGTTCTAAAACGGATTATTTTTCTGGCTTGAAATTTTTATGTTTTTCTCACATAAAATTTTAAAACTGAATCTTGTGAATCAAATATGGTATAAACCGGATTTTTTAAAATTTTATTTATACAAGTTAAAAATACTAATGCTTTTCTACTATTTCCGTTCTTATACAATAAATGTGGCTGTTTCATGAGCCACTTTAACATGAACGCTTCTACGGTAAATAGATATTGCCAAACTGAATCGTTCTAGAGCTTTCGTCATCGGTTCAGACAATAATGGCAGGACGAGTCTTGGCTGTTGGGAGAATGTTCTAGTGCTTTTTGAAATTTGACAGTAGTATGATCTGTATAGAAAAGAAATATTAAGTCTTTGTGTTTTTATCTTGAACCAATCTTTTGAATAAAGCTTTTAATAACTATTTTTTGATTTTTAATTGAATTAATATACAAATAAAAGTTTCAGTAGTAATTGAAATATATTTATTAATTTAATCAATATTTTGTTAACTGAAAGTTGAAACATCAGAATTTGAGAGCAACGTTGGCTAGTGATATTTTTAAAGACTGGCCTTAAAAATTTCTTATAAAGTTACAAAATACTTTAAATAAATAAATTGTAATTCAACACCGCATGAAAAATTCGTTCTATTTTAACATTTTTTTAATACGCCTCTGTCATCTTGTAAGATGTCCAGCGTGCATTTATTATGCGGAGCTTTGTATGGGAAGTTGTATAATAACCACCTTAAAATCCAATACAATTTTTTTTATCAAATGAGCATTAAATTAATAAATAATACAGCGAACCGATTCGTATCTATTTTCAGTATGAAAACGACAATAACAACAAGAAAGGTATTGCTACATAAAGTACAAAATGTAACTGTTCTTTTTGTTAGCATTGTACACATTGTTCCATTAGATTATATTGCACGTTTATTACAAACAAATTGTAATTTGCATTTTATCATTGTCTGCTCGCTTATTTATAAATCGTATAATATGTATTTGAAAAAAAAATGCAGTAGTATGCACAGTATAAGCAGGAGCAGCAGCAGCAGCAGCACCAACAGCAGCACCAACAACAACACTAACAACAACAACAATGGCAAATAACACATTGCATGTGTACTAAATATTAGGACGATTAATTTGTGTTCAAAACTAATTGTCGATATTTGTTGCAATTCATTGAACTAGAAAAGCTGACAATTCGACATCTGTTTCACTCTCGGAATAAACATCCCCTGTGTGTAAACATACATAACCAATTCAAATCAATACAATTGTAGGTAGTATAATATAATGTATGTGAAAATTGTTGCAAACCTTCCATCAATTGATTTTTCTGCCCCCCTGAAACATGGTTGTTGTTGTGTAATAATTAAACCATCATACAATATGCGTTTGAAACGTTTTTATTCTCCTCGACTAGTAGGTACAGGTTTGCTTTAAAATATTTACTATATCTAGTGTGGCACAAAACACATTGCTTGTCCTATAAAAGAGTTAATGATAGCTATAAATTCTAAACGTAACATACATTCTAAGACCGCCTTTAGGTTAAAAATAAACAAATTATTACTACAAACTTGTTAATTAATTTTTAATAAACGAATATTTTTTTATTTAGAATTATAGCTTGAATAACGTATGCATAGAGGCGTAATTAAAAAATGATTATGAATGCTCGTTTTTCGAATATAAGGAGCAGCGAAATTAAAAACATCTCTGTTGGTTTTTTCGAGCCGCAGCAGCACGAAACCTATCCGACGATTCGGTTTATTCATTCGCTCGTGAAGCGGCGGCAGCAGCTCGTAGCGAAAATTATTTGCATGTAAACGCTGAATGTATAGTATGTACATATGTATGTATGGGGGGATAAGAACACTTTGCTTTCGTACGAAATTTATATTATTATCACATAATGGTGCAAATATCCTACAGCTTCAGGTAGACGAACGCATAAAAATTATGGATTGGTGTCTTGTGCTACTTACATCTACCTTCGCACGTATAATTAGGGCTGCAATTGTATGTGTATCTGTATGGAATAGGTGTATCATGAATTTAACATTTTTTCGCCTGTTATTGCGCTCGCTTATTGTACACTCGACTAGGAAAGTTTTATGAAATTTCAATCTCTGCGCACGCTAGCAAATGTAGAAACTTTTCACGTATTTCGCAAAATGTCCGGTGTAATTTCAACAACCATTCAAGCAAATTAGTTTGAGATAAAATCGAAAGGAAGAAATTTATACAAATTGCAAGAAAGCTCCCTGCAACATTCAATTCATGTTAATTTAACGCATATAAAGTCGACAGACATTCGCTTTTGAAAATATGTTTGTGATATTTATCAAAAAATGGTTTATTATGTGGGGCAACTTTGGAATTGTGCGGTTTACACAAAGCTTTAGCAGATTAGTATTTTTTTATTGATAAAACAACAATCGTTCTTTCTTTAATATAATAAAATATATAAAAACTAAGTCAAAGTCTAAAATTGAATATATAATAATATTTATCATTTATTATATTATAATATAATAAAATAGCTTAACATAAAAAAATATTGTAGCGAAGATGTTATAGAAATTTGCGGTTTAAACAGATCGCCAACGGATAAGATCTCATATGGATAATATAATAATAATGATTACAAAAAAACAATGGGATAAAAATAATATTTTGCGATATAAAATGTTATACAATATAATAAAGAAAATATAGATATTATTTTTATCTATAGGTAGATACAATGTATAGAAATGTTATATGCGGTTTATAATTGTGCGGCTTTGATTATTCAAAAATCGTGAATATTGCCAAGTAACTGTATTATTATGTATGAATATTTATTGAGCTGTGTTTTCTGGTTAATAATTCTTGAAAACGCAACTGAAAGGAAAAGTTGCTAATGGCCAAGTGTTTACACTATTATACATACATGACTGTCTTTTAAAATGAAATGCATATTATGAAAAGTTTCTTAGTTATATACGAATGTTGTTAGAAAAACATGGATTGTTTTAGATAGCAATAAAATGGTTAATTTTCTTTTATGACTATAGTAGTACATAAAATAATTTCTGGATTTAAATGTAAGTAGATAATTTATTTTAAAATTGTTTAAAATTTAAGCCCCGTTTCTCTGTGAACATATCAATCTATAAAATTAAAATTATAAGCTAAAAATGTAAAAGATTTACTTTACATAACATTTCATGCGCCTTAAAAAACGTTGTTATTCATAAAGAAATGTTAGATGAAAACTAGGCATTGTTTCTAGACAGCAATAAAATTCTTTTTCTTACATTTACATAAAATAATCTCAATATTGAAATGTAGATAGGTAATTTATTTAAAAAATGTTTATAATTTAAGTGCATTTTCACTAAACAACGATCTTATAAAATACGTGGGTCCGTGCAATTTTTAAAACAGTACAGTATATATTTTTAAATCGCTTGTATATGGTTCTTAGAGATGGCCAAAATTCACCAAAATGTATCACTAGTTAATTTTTAGTTTCGTTCGCCGATTTGCTCTTTAAAAATAATGTTTTATTAACACTCTAAACTGGGGTTCATCCATTTTAACAAAAATTATACGTTTTTCCTGATTCAATTGAATGCTGAACAAAAACTAATAAACAAATGTGCATGAAATTTTGTGTGCGTTCCTCCAAAAAATATATCTAATGAAAAATAAATTTGATAAGTGTAAAGGCTNTACTGCATTAAGTTATTGTAATTTATAAAATGTTTTAAGAAGCGCAATGTCTTTACGAACTTTTAGATTAACTTCCATTTGAAATTTTTAACGACACTTAATAGAACTTTTCACGATAAAAGCGAAAAATATTTGAAATTGATAACATTTTTCGAATAGCTACCAACTCTTTTATCAATATCGATTTGATGCGACTTTTTCCCGGTTAGATGTTGTACATTGTAAAACAATTTTGAATGCACTTTTCTTCAGGGAGTGCTAGGCGAGCATAACCGAACTTATGATAAAAATGTGCGAAAATCGTGCGGAAAATCCTTAAACGCCTTGCTGGAGCACTTTTGAAGGAAGCAATGCATATATACGAAGACAGCGCAGTATTAAGTGTTTGATTTAATAACTAACTACTTTTCGCCGATGACGACGATGCCTTGTTGGCGTAGTGTCATTGTTGTTTGTTGTTGTTGTTGTTGTTGTTTGTTGCAAAATGCATAAATCTTTTGATTGTTTAGTTCGTGAATAGGCAACCCAACTCGCTCCACAGGGGATGCACGATGTACGAAACGCTTTGTTTAGTTTTGTGAGTATGTGTAGTGTGTGTGTGTGTACGGTTTTTTTCTATTTATTTATATATTTATGGCTAGTAGCTCAAACACACAATACGCCACACACATGTTTCTTTTTGTTTGTGTGCTTTTTTACATTTGGTTACATTTGTTACACCAGTAGTTTTATCAAATGCTCAAAATATGCTAAACCAATACCAATATGGATTGATGAATGCATTTCATTCGCATCAATTGCATTTCCAATTTGCATTCGA
This sequence comes from Adinopsis sp. GC000173, assembly GCA_030264715.1. Lineage (NCBI taxonomy): Eukaryota > Metazoa > Arthropoda > Insecta > Coleoptera > Staphylinidae > Adinopsis > Adinopsis sp. GC000173. Next base: position 12,691 of record JARJDW010018673.1, on the reverse strand, counting down.
TACAATTGTAACGGTTTATTGTGTTTATCATTCATTACACAGAAAATATTTTATTTTTTTTAAGCCTCGCTTATAGAAAATAAAAAATGAGGACATTGTTACATTTGTATCGTTTTAAATAACAGAGTAATTATAATTTGACATTCTATAGGTAGTCTATTTTAAAAAGTTAAAGTAATGAAATGTTATATACTCCTATTATTTAAAGTAATTAATAGGTATTTAGTTTATATATTTAGAATCAAGAAAGTTGGAATAAATTTAGAACCATTTTTAAGAATACTTAATATAGATATGAGATGTTATACTTTAAAGTGGTACACTTTATTATTCTTCGAAGTTCGTAAGCAAAACAATTCGATGTACTTAAAACGCGTAATAATAGATACTTATTTACTCATTAATCATAAAAGTTAGTAGTTTCTTGGTTTTTGGTTATTTCTTCTGCCAAATCATTGTCTTTTACAATTTTATATTATTATTGAGTATATTCATAACGTTTAATAGTTTTTTTATATATATGTACCTAAGTTCTCCTCTAGAGCCTTATATTTAAAAAAAATGGTATCACTTGTAATTATATTGTGCTAAATTTTGTTAAATTTTATAAGTAATGTGATGTATTTTTATATTTGCTTTGAATGTTCTCTTAAACCAATGACTGGCAATTTTATATTGTTATTGAGTATATTGAATACGTTTAATATTTTTTTATATATTTTTTTCTCCAGAGCCTTAAATTTAAAAAAATAGTATTATTTGTAATTACATTGATCTAATTTTTGCCAACTCTTATATATAATTTGATGTATTTTTACTTTAGTTTTGAATGTTCTGCTAAATCATTGACTTTTACAATTTTATTTTATTATTGAGTATATTGAATACGTTTAATAGTTTATTTCTATAACTTTTCCTCTAAAGCCTCAAATCTTAAAAAAAATGGTATCACTTGTAATTATATTGATCTAAATTTAGCCAGCTCTTATAAATAATATGATGTATTTTTATATTAGGTTTAAACGTTTTGCTAAATCAATGATTTTTACATTTTTATGTTATTAATAAGTTTATTGTATACGTTTACTATTTTTTTTAATAAAAATGCTACAATATTTCCTGCTAGAGACTTATCTTAAAATAGCACTTGTAATTATTGTTCTAAATTTTGTCAACTCTTCTAGATAATTTCATTATTCTAATCTGAGCTTTGATTGTTCTATGGAAAAAAAGAAGATAGGCATTATACCACACAAGATCTTTTTAGAGCAAAGACTTTTTCTTGTAATGTGCTTAAATGGTATCATAGGATTTTTATTTTAAAAGTCGAATCACATCGCGTGGCTTGCAATCAGAGGGACAAGCTATGTACATATTTGACAACAGTTGTTGAAGATTTTCTTGTGAATTTCCAACAAGCTTGTGTTAATAGATATAATATTTACAGATAGTTTATAATAAGAATATTACATAAAATATGGGATAAACATGAAAAATTATTTAAGAATTTACTCTTTTTATAATTTTGATCTCTATTGATGATGATTATGCTATATTTTATTTACACCTTTAAAATATATTAGGAAAGTCAGTTTTTCTTGTTAAATGAGTGATTAGTTAATTGATAAATACATATTGGCAGATAATAATATATTTTGTCGCACAGAATTTTGAATTAATGTAAAATTTAAAAAATATATTAAAAAATCAATCTTTAAATCAATTTTCACCTATATTTTGAGTAAACTCAACTGACGCTCTCAAAAACACGATTTAGGCGACAAAATCATGAAAAATTCGAATAGGTATACTCGTATGTCATTATGTAAATTCGGCGAGCATCGAACTATAACCTGAATAGATGTCACATAAAAGGGCATCTATATTAGAAGTTTTGCCTACTGTACAAATATTTAATTTTATTAAATGAAACCTAAGTATACATTTTTTTAATTGTACTCGTCAGTAATGTACTCTGCAAATAGATTTATATGCAAGAAGGTATAGGTACGTAGCCATTCGCGTATAGTGGGTTTTATTCAAAAGTAAACATAATAAATATAATTTATACATATTTAGTATGTCCACGAAATACTTAAAGATTAAATTTTGGGATGAAATTTTTTTGGAATAGAAATTATTGACAATCTCCATTAATTTTCTTTATTTATTACATAATTTTTTTTTTCTCAATATAAATAGCGTTGAGATACTAGAAAAATTTAGATTCTATATCTTTTGCATACCTTTGATTCAAACAAAACTATTGTACGTAACAAAATATATCTCAACTGGAATTTTATACAATTTTCTTCAATTTGGATGTTATTTTCATGGAATTTATCATCCATTCATTCATCAAAAGTATTGAAGAATCGAGAAATGTTAACGCATAATAGTAAATAAGTATCAATTTATAAGTAAACAGCAATACTTGCCATAAATACGTCTGAAGTTTAAAATTGATGGTATTTCAATATCAAGTATAAAAGATGTTTTATTATCAAAAAAAATGACTCACCTTTTCGATGGTTGCGCCACCATAATCGTCCGGACTGGCGATCGTATTACATCCAATGCCGCTGCCGCCGCCGCCGCTTCCGCCGCTCGTCGAGCGACGCAATCGCAGCCGATTGACGTGGAACGCCGAGCCGTAGCAGTACATCAGGATCATCGTCGTGGGAAAGTAGAAGCCACACGCTGCGAGTATGCGAATCGACGCCTGCGAGTAGAACGGCTCGCAGGCGATCATGCCGGTGAGATTGAAGTAGAAGCCGCCGCGCGGCAGGACGAGTATAGCAAACAGCGTCACGGACATGATCCACGTTACGCTGATGATCGCCACGCAGCCCTTCAAAGCATATAGAAAAAAGAGAGAAAAACACACATGGTCAGTCAGTCGTGTGCGAATCGATTGATTGATTAATTGATTGATGATCAAGTCGAGTGGAGTTTTAAACAACAAGGAGTAAACAGCTCGCTAATTTTTGGACTGCGGTGCGATTGAGTATAGCGAAGAATGGTTGGCGGAGAGGACGTGCACAAAAAGCGGCAATCAGTCTTCGCCGTATATTTGTATTATCTTTGCGCTGTCGTCCAGTTCGTCCTCGGTTCTTTTTTTGCGCCTCTCTCGTCTTGCCTATTTCGGGGCTTGGCTGCGAGCGTAATTAGGTCAAGAACGTATGCGTTCTACTCTAAGTGGACGACCAAACGACGAGTCGTTTGGTCGACGGAAAAATAAATTAATGATTGTTGAGATGCTGCATGGTGCATTACGAGAAAAAATTCAATATATACGAAGTGGTAATGCAATAACAATAATAGACTGAATAAGTGTATATCTTTGTGTCTGTGTGTGTTTGTGTGAAATCTGTGAAAATTGCTTTTTTTCGGCTTATGAAAAGCGACAGCTAGCGCTAAATAAAAATCCAAAAAGAAACAACGGCAAAAAAATGTGAAGCTGCTGTGTAGCTTTCCACCAAGCAAGAGAAAAAAAAATCATATTGTGTATATGAACTATACTATATCGTAGTAGTAATACATACACATAAAATATATAGATATAAATAGAATAAATAAAAAAATGAACAAACGACAACCTACACAACAACAACAAAAATGGAATGTTTTTGAGAGTAGATACAATATAATACGAGATGAAATTGAAATGTATGTTGCCAATTTCGTTACAACAGAATCATAAATAATAAAACAGCGCAACGATAAATATCATCGTCTTTTTTTCCCTCAATATTTTTTATAACAATAAATTGTGCATTATATTTTACCATACACCCTGTATATAGGTACTTGGTTGCCGCAGAGAAAAAAACAAGGCGATAGATAATTTTGTGTGCTTTTTCGTGCCCCTATAGATGATGTGCAAAAAACACGATAAATAATAAGGAAGAAGCGTAATTTCGTTTTATAAATAGATAAACGCTATAGTATATTGTATGCAATTTACATAAACAGGAAATTTATTTTCGCAAAACGCAAAAAAGCGTTGTTACGAAAATTAAGCGACAGCGCGCTAATTTTTCGCAAACCAAACAAACTAGAAATTATATATATGTATGCATATTTATTTTTAATAATAAAAAAAGGCAAATAAGACTATTTGCGAATGGTAATAAACAGGCATAAACAGTCCAGCACATTCACCATTTTATGTGTGAGCATAAATAAATCACCGGCAGTCCGACGTTTTTTCAATCAACATCGAATTAACGTCAACTTTAAAAAAATATAAAAAGAGATATATTATTGCGCGCTTGAAATATAATTCAACCAGTCAACAGTAAAAGCAGAATTATTTATTATTATTACAATTTATAACATTCCAATGTATGTACATACATACTAATATCAACAACAGACATATGATTTTTATTTCAAGACTTCATATATATATTTTCGTATACTAGTTCTCTATATTATATTTTTATATTTTTTTATTTTGTATATTTGAATTTATTGCATATTTAATAAATTCAAAATTAAAAAACAAGAAACTTTAAAAAAATATTTATATTTATTTTGTCCAATAAATAATATTTGCTACTTTCATATTAGAGTAAAGTTGGGCAATGGCGATCGCCGGGTAATACCGCAACCTTGTCTATATCAAAAACCATAAAATGCAGAGATCAAAAAAATGCATCAGTACCTTGAAAACATTGTGTAAGATAACATAATGCAAAATGACGACAGTACATAAACAAATAAATTAGCAGCCTTAACATATAATATTTAGTGTTTTCTGTTATAACTGAAGTGTGCATAAAAATGGAAGCCAAAATAATTTTATATGCAATAATTGTTTCTGGATCTGATAATATATATATACCAGGACGAATTGTGCATTGCTGAATATTTTAAGATATAGTTTGATCAAATTGCTCTTTACATCTCTTTGAAATAAAATTTACCCAACGGGGTAATGACGCACCTATGTTAATTTGTCATGAATTTGGAAAAGGTAGTAAATCATGGTTTAGAATTATCTTCGGGATGGCCTATACGAGAAGCAGTATACAGGACATCTCTGATATTTACAAATATGATTTTTGCATATTTGACGGCGAGTTTACAATAAATAGCATGTTTACCAAATTTACTGGTTAGAGCACAATTACCCTACCAATTTTGCCATTACCCCATCATGATTTTTGCTGCTTTTTAAATTTTTTAATACTGAATTATATTAATTCGAAAATTTTTGATAGCCATTTAGACAGTATATTACAATAGTTGCTCTTTCATGTACATTAGTTGTAGTCTATTCATTATTTTTTATTTAAGAACAATAACCAATTATTTTTAGGAGTGCGGGATTCCCCCACTTTCACCTAAATGTTTGTTCTGAAATTACTAAAATTTCTTTTTAATTCATAGCATCAAGATAGATACGCTATAAATATAATGTTTTAACACAAATTGCACCATTTATTTCTCAAGTTTTAAATTATAGACTAAAAAAAATAAAACTAAAAATAAAACCCCCCGACTAACTGAGTTTATTGCACCTTTTAAAGTGTGTCTTTGCTTTTAATATTTTGTAATAAATAAAATTTATTTGCGATGATTTTTTAGTACTATAGCCACTTATTCATCATAGTTTCTAGTCCCTATTGATTTGTTTTGGATGTTCTGAAGTTTTAGTTATTTTACAGTTACTAAATAATAATTAATACTGCAAAACAAAGCTGTTAACAACAACATTCTAAAAGAAAACTAAACATATAATAACTTTGTCAAGAGAATTAATTAAATTTATTATCTTTAACGATTTAAACATAAACCTGAAATTATCGGACAGACAAAATGTTATTTGTTAAGTTTATATAATTTTTTTTATTTTGTGTATCTGAATTTATTAAATATTGAATAAGTTCAAAATTATAAAACAAGAAAATTTTAAAAATATTTATTTTTATTTTGTTCAATAGATGATATATGTTACTTTTATATTAAATGTTTGTCCTGAAATTACTAAAATTTCTTTTTTGTTTAAAGCATCAAGATAGATACGCCATAAATATAATATATTAACACATTTTGCTCCATTTATTTCTCAACTTTGAAAACTGCGAAACAAAAAATCCCCCTTCTAACTCATTTTATTACACCTTATGAAGTATGTCTTTGCTTTAGATATTTTGTAATAAATAAAATTTATTTGCGATGACTTTTTATTACTACCTCTATCTATTCATCAAACTTTTTGGTCCCTATTGATTTGTTTTGGGCATTCTGAAGTTTTAGTTACTTTACAGTTACTAAATAATTATTAATACTGCAAAACAAAGCTGTTTACAACAGGATTCGAAAAGAAAACTAATCTAAACATGTAATAACTTTGTCGAGAGAATTAATTAAATTTATTTTCTCTAACGATTTAAATATAAAACTGAAATTACTGGATTGAAAAATGTTATTTACTGATTTTGCATTTCTCAAAGATTTTTTTTACATTTTTTCCTCTACAATACATTGACTCGATGTCAACTTTTAAAAATGTAACAAGAGATACATTTTTCATTGTGAATTAGAAATACAGCTATTATACTGATGAAACTTCAAGCATTATAAAACATTGGCGTTTTCAATTGCGATTCTTTAAATTTCAAATATGTTAGGTTGTTTTTTATGTATTGTATTAACAGTTATAGTAATTAAATAGGTTCGTATTTCAAATTTAGCCTTTCATTGGAAAATGCACAAAAACATTTCAATAAAAACTGTTTTAATTTAGATAACGAATAAGGGGGAACAGTGGAACATGCTATTTTGTTGGCATATTAATTTAAATTTTCCACACTCAAATAAATAAATGGTATCACTTTCATCTATTGTCATTTTTAACTTGCAACAAATGCTAAATTAATTTTTTTAATGCATTGCTTTTATAATAAATGCATATTTTAAGAAACTAAAATACGAATTCTGCAGCTATTTCATGTAAATACCTACAAATATATGTACTGACTATGTTTTAAAATAATTAAATTGATTTACAAAGTTTCTGAAGCAGGTCGAGTACTTTAAATAAAATTATATTTTATAACAAATAATTAGAGCCTAAGTAAATATTGGCCTGTGAATTTATGAATATGAATGAGTATGTTCTTATCAGCTTTGCAATTTAATGTTTTGCAAAAGGGATACGCTATCATTTTTTGAAATAGAACCAACTAGAAGTTTCAATTTTTTTTCTAGACCGCGTAGGAAATAAATATTAAATTGCAAATGGATGATTAATAATAAATATCTTATATGAAAACCTATATATTTTTAAAGTATGTATCAAATCAAATAGAATTCTATCATGTACAGAGTGTTTAATAAATCCGATTATCCCTTATATTCAGGTATGCAATGTGTATACCTGTTATATAGTATATAAAGTGCATTTTATTTATTTTAATGAACGCAAAATGTATGACCATCAAGAAGCATAACAAATTTTAGTATTTTGATGAATAAAATAGCAACTATATTTTTTAATTCTCCATTGCCTCTATGGTAAATTTAATGTTGTGTTTAATTCTGGTAGTTTTTATGTCAGATCATGTTTAGCTTTTTAATCATTTTTAATTTATCATAATAAATAGATATTGCATAAACTGTATTATGCCCTAATTTAATGCAGCACACAATACACAAATTTTCAATGTAATTTATGTATATGTATATTATACAAAATTCACTATTTAAATAGGGTTTCTTTATAAATGTATTTCGGTTATAATTAAGGTTCTTCCTTTTTTTAATTCATTCTGCCAAAAAATTAGTAGGGACTATGTTTTATTACAAAACAAATCAGTAATTAAACAAATGTTTCATTAAAAAATTGAGTCAATTATAACCACTTTCAGTTTGATCAGAAAGTTGAAATTTTCATCATTCAATAAATATCTTTGTCTATTTAATGACAAAATAATTTAAACAAAATTTTTAAAATAATATTTTTCAAATAATTTCTATACATTTTTTAGCCTAGTAATAATCAACATACATTTTTTAATGAAATCTTCTATCGTTGATTTCAAATGCCGAAAGATTTCAAAATTCTACGTCTAGTAATTGCTGTTTACTCAAAGTTAGTGTAAAAAATAGAAGATTTAGTTACTTAAAATAAAACATTAAATAATCCTGACAGCCTCTTGTTATTAAACAAAAATTATAAATACCAAAATCCCTGTAATTTTTTATGACGCTTGTAATGACGATTTTGAATTTGTTGTTAGGTGTTTCAATGATATTCAAATGATAATTATTCTCATTTTTAAATAAAATCACTTGTTTTTGAATTGAAAACAGTTACATATGTTGCTAGATCAACACAATGAAATATATCATCTACAGACCCAAATCTCATTGTCATATCGCACAAAAAGCATGAAACTGATTTTAAAATACATAATTTTTGGTGAATTTAGCTTTGCGTAGTACTTATAATTAGACACTCATATCAATTTTAACATTTTTCAATACTTTGGCATAAAACATTTGCGCCATGTTTAACATTCTGATTTAATAGAAGATACGAATGCACAAGACGATAAAGACTGTCTAAAATTATTAGGATTTCCACAAAGTTTTCATGTGATTTCCACCAAAATGTTGCTGCTTTAAACTTTGTTGTTTAAAGCCCTGTTGGAAAATCACATTAAGTTTCGAAGATTTGAAAATGGTTATATTTTGCATCTAATATTGACCCTGTTTCGCAAAAAATATAGTAAATACAAGAGTATAATACTAAAATGTTATATAGTATACCGGAATAGTCTATTAGAATATTGCATTAAAAATATCCATTCAAAATTGAAGCGACGTAATAGACGCTTAAAACTATTGATTAAATTTTTGCAATTTTGCATAAAATATTCATCACCGTTTAAATATAACAAAAACAACAAAATATTTTGACGATAATGGAAAATATAAAGATGTCACAATTAAAGTCGCTACATTTTACATTTACAAATTGTAATAGACTTTTCTCGGTATTTTGTAATTTCGTCACAATTTCAGCGCAACGTAGCGAACAATGAAATCGTCGTCGCGCAACTCTTCTCCTACGCGTACGAAACCACCATCATCCGCGTCTTTATTTATCAACCACACTCGCAAAAAATGTTTATCTTGGATGCGTTCCAGCAGAACAACAAGACACAAAATAATTAATTGTGTGTATTATGATGCGGTTATTAACTAAATACGACACACGTTTTAAATTGAAATTAATGATGAGAAGGATGATGATTATGATGATGTTAACGTCATCAATTAAGAGGCAGCGCGCGTGGCAGCAACACACTGTATATATCAATGTTTGTGTGTATAAAAATGTTTGCTCAATGTTCGGCTGGAGATTTTATTACTCGGACGCGCGACGTGGACGCATTTGATAGGAAATAGCGCATCGATCATAAATGAAATGAAAAGCAGCGGCTCGAAGAAGAAGCATAGGAGAGGAGAGAAAAAAATCCAGTTCGTATACATATATATATAATACAGCGCGTCTGTAAACGATTCTGCTGTTTAAACTGGGAAGTTATTTCAATAAAATATTGCCTTTTTACAATGTCGCTTCAGCACATTACCGCCACTTTATTTTAAACTGGCATTTCACGTCACTTTAAACCACTTTAAATTAACTTTCAATTTTTTTTAATTGGTTTCTTTATACTGCACGCTCTTCAAGGTAAATCTTCACAGCGGCAATTTACAAAAGCTTCTTATTTAATCACAAACGGTAAAGAAAATTATTTAAAAAAATACATTTACCGGAAAAGTGTTATTAAAAAATTATAAAAAATTACAAAGCTTAAGAAGTCGTAATATTTTATTGAGAAAAGCCGACACTTTTGGGTAAAATTAAAAATATGACTCATTTTATATCATAATAGCGACAATTTCTTGGAAAGTAATTTTGCTTAAGGAATTTTATAAGTATCTGCAAAATTGTGTTAAAACAATATAAGATTTTTACGCCCAACAGGTTTTCAATAATTGAAAAAAAAAGAATACTAGAAATATTATACTTATAAATTGTTTCATATGATTTAAATTGAAAGCAATTCCTTAAAAATTAAGTTTTTATATAGGAGGGTAAGCCAACTATTTTCCAGAATGTGGTTATATTTTTTGTTATAATAACAGTACTATTTTGAAAATTTCAGAACACATGCGTGGTATAATTATTTTTAGGTTTTTAAACATTTGTGCTCGCTAGGTTGTTTCAATTTTCTCTCTTTTTGCCCTTAAAATGGTTGCTTCTCTTTCTGTTTGCACTAACGATTAGTGATCTTTTTTATGCGTTGAGAAGTTGTATCGCGGGCTGAAATTCATCATTGACTTATGGTACAGTACGGGAATAGTGTGTTACCTCAGTGGAGAGTTTAGAATAAATTTTGGCCCATGATATACCTTGCCACTACAAAAACTGATCGCTGAACATTGCTCTTACTTGCTGCAAACAACGAGTGGAGCAGTCTTGTTTAAGAACTAAACAGAAGACAAAAGAATAAACCTAACTGGCTGAAATGCTTACAAACCTAACCATGATTAACTCAAACATGTGTTCTGTACTTTTTAATACCGCACTACTATCATAATGAAAAATATAACCATATGGCGGGTAATAGTTGACTTATCCTTGTATATTTTTTGTTTTTAAACAAATTTGCCTTATTGAATAAAAGAAATAAAACAACAAACATAACTAGTATCAAAAGAGTAATCTTGAAAATTCCTAATAAAAAAGTAATAACCAAATTATAAACATGTTTTTAAAACGGGAAAACGTATTTTCTTATCATATTTTATAAACATATGTCAATTTGTAAATTAAATTGATTTTATGTTTAAATATGTTTTACGTCTACTAATATTTTTGACAACATTTTAACTTGCTAAATTATAATATACCTACTCCTACTTTTATTTTATAAAGGAATTGTAAGATGTGTGACACATTACTCATTAATCATAATATTATTAAGAAATTAAATACCGTATGTAATTCTTTGAACAATTGTTTTAATTTTAAAAATTTGAGCCAAGACTTCAAAAAATATTGGTGCATTATATTTAATATACTTAATCCATTGTGGCAACATTTTTAAAATGTTAAAAACATTTTAGCTAATATTTTGATTGATAGCATAGATATTTATCGACATACAGTATGTAATATATGTGTTAAGTATTTGCTTGTGTATGTGTGCAAAATATAATAGAAAGAAGATGATATTGAAAACATTTTAAAGATTACGCGCGACTGATTTTACTATATTTTCCTGCGGTTATTTGTTTTAGTAAAATGGTAAAAGCATCTTGTTATAAATATCAATTATTGCGTGCAAGAACAAAGAATGCTAAACAATTGAATGCGGCTGGCTCACCTTTTTGCTGGAGTGTTTGTGATATCGAGCTGGATGCTGCATACATAGATAACGGTCCATCGCCATGCATATCAAAATCACCGCCGATTGCTGGCTGATAGCACCGCGCAATAACGCCTGCAACAAACAAACAAACAAACAAAAATATAGAGATTTCAACACTGCTGCAGTGCAATCACCCTGTGTATGCGTTTCCAATCGATTGATGCTTAATTGAAAGTTGCATTTTGCGCGAATGCGCGCACAACGCAATACTTATTAAACCGAAACGCTAAAATAATTAAGATGCAATCTATTTGTGCTTTGTCGCGTTAATTAGCTCGCAAAATGCTGGATGCATTGCACAAATGCGAATCAAACGCTAATTTTCCGATAAGGGAAACGATTGCATTGCATTACCATTCACGATTCAATTATGACAACATTAAGCGCGCGCTAAACAACGCGTTTGTAAAATGCGGGAAAATGCGTTATATTAGTATCATTAAGATGATCGAATTACGTAATGTACGCTATGCTTATTATGTACACAATGCAAAAAACAAAGGCGAACTTGAGCTGATGCATGGTTGTTGCGGGCGGGGTGGTGTGTGGGAGGCGGTAATTTCTTAAATTCGCAAGACGGTACTGTACGGTCGGGGCGGCGGCGTCTTTGTGCGATGATTTTTCATTGCGCATAATGCAATTATGCATAATTATTAATTTTTTGCCTTTTAGCGTTCCGTTGTGCGCTCTGTTTTACATCCAGAAATTTTGTGTCGAGGTTACACAGGGTGACCACAAATAACGCACGGAAACAAACAATTTTTTTTCAGTTGATTCAAAACTATAAATCAAATGTATGGGCCAAATACTAAAAAATATATTTGTAAACTTCAATAGATCTTTTAGGAAAGGTGCCATATCAAATACTAATTAATCTATAAAAACAAACAAAAAACCGCTATGACGAGGCTGATATTCTGAATTCATGTCCAGACTATAAGATGAATACATAACAATCTGCCATTTAAGCTCCCAGAACTTTTGGCAAGACACTTTTGATGCGTGTGGCTCAGTGTTGTCATGAGGGAACACAATTTCTCTCCTAGTGGCTACGACTGGCCGTTTCTAGGCGCTTGCCTTTATCAGACTGTCCAGTTATTGACAATACTGTTCGGAATAAAAAGTTTGGTCGAAGAAACGCAACTCATAGTATAGTTAATTCCATATCAATTCCATAAAACATAGCAAAATCTTGCTAACTGCCAATTCTGACATTGTCACTATTTGAGCAG
>JARJDW010018668.1:0-11407 GCA_030264715.1 Adinopsis sp. GC000173 | reverse complement strand
AAATTGATTATTTACTATAGAATAAATTAAATTTATATTTAAGCCAAATATGAATTCTTATTACATTTGAAGCAATTTAAAACCTATCCGACCATAAATTTGTTGTAATATGCTACAAGTACACTTATCCTTTCATTTTGAATCCGATAATAAATTTGGAGAACATTTGAACTTTTTCCTTTATACAATACACGTCATATAATACATAATGCTTATTTAAGCCGGAGGCGAGAAATTGTAGCGATTATACTCTCATTAGCCAATTTTCAAAACGATAATTTCGCACATAATGTTAATTAATAATGCACCTACATATTATATAAAGCCATAAACTTCTTACATTCTAAAATATCGCAGTCAAATATTATATTATTGTACAATTCAACCAAACGTATAATATTACGCGCAAATTTTATTCACCTCACATAGGCAATTTAAAATAAGCTTCATGTTTTTCATTTTAAAGACGCAAATACTATACACGAATATATATATTGAATGAACTGTCTATTTATTGTCAGTTATGTAGAGGCTGCTGCGGTATTTTTGTGTGTGTTTCTAGATAATAGTATGGCAGCACGAAAAAAATCGCATAAACACACACACACGCGCATTCTCTTGCCGTCGAAGCGCGCGTACGCATTGTAAACACCCAAGATCTGTTATTTTATTTTCCAGCAGCTCGATAATAAATCGCAAACATATTTTTCCACGTTTACAGCTCAAATGTGTAAAAGGTAATTTTAACTTGCACATAAAAAATTAATTAACGTGTGCGTTTCTCGCTGGAGTTCGTTGGTGGAAAAAATGCGCTATGCGTGCGATTGAATTTTTCTGCCAATGCATGAAAAGGATATATACAGATGGAGTATAAAAAAATCTTATTGCTTAATTTATAATGTTCACAAAAAAGCGGCATATGCTGCTGGAAAATGGGTTTGTTTCGGTATTTAATCATTGGTATGAATCGATAAATGTGAAAAAATAACGAGTCACAAAGATTAAGTTAGATTAACTTGTATTTTTATTAAATTTAAAGAAAAACAAGTCTCGGGTAGTAAAATACATATAGACTACACTTTTTGGAAATTTAATGACATGTGATGATTTGACGCTGTCTCCCACCGATTAATTTTCACTCAATCAAGTTATACAATATTTTTGTCACAGCTATATAATTTTATCGCAACTAAAAAACAAGATGATCTATTTAGAAAGTTGATTAAATATTACCAACAAACATAAACCATTTTCGTTTGGCAAAAGATCTCCAAAATAGACTTTGTATACCTACTTGGTAGCTCATGTTCATCTTCTTACTGCTTGCTACTATATACTACTCTGAATTTGCCGCTCAAACTCGGCACATTTCTCGAAGGTGGCATTTAAAGTCCCTAGAGTTGACTTATCTTTCAATATTTAAATCATTTATGTTCTATTGTGATTTATTTTTTAAAAAGCATCGTACGTTGATTATTTTATGATGTCATACGTACAACTTTAGGTGCAAAATAGTGTTTTGATACATATTTTCAAAAGCATTATAGATTTAATGGTATTTTTAGCTTAAGACTCCACGTTTCTTTATTTAAATTACCGTATTTCTATTCTTCTCTACTTAATTTTTTACAAAGTATTACACGCTTATTATCGTATCTATATTTTATCATACATATAATGACATACAAATTAAGAAGTAGTAAAACATTTCTTTTGCATCTTTGGCTTAATAATTTCTTTTCCTCATTTGCATTTTTTCATATTCTGTTTCGTAGTAAGTATACATAACTCGCACAAAATTTTAGCTATATAATATCGTGTGATGTTACACATATTTAACGAGCAAATGTTTGTGGCACAAACTTTGGTGTAAGTATAAAATTTGATTAATACAACATTGTTGTTGCGCTGACACGCTTGAACCATGCCTAAAAAAGTAAATAATTTCGGCCGCTTAGATTTTCATAAATCAATGTACGCGTAAATGAATTTCGGGGGCCGGCTGGTAAACTATCATAATAAACATTTTCACTGCTTCGCACTTATTATTAATTAAAACATGACGTACGGCCGCTCTTCGCCGCCGTACATTTTCTTTATCACTGTCAATCCTTCAAAACAAAACAACACAACACAGCACAACAACAAAAAAATAAATTAATCATCCATTATGCGAGAACAATATATATTGCATTCTATTTCGGTCGAACTTTGATGTATTTTTGATTGTACACTGTTTTGTTTTATATGCAATTTTATTAATACTCGCTCAATGTAACCCGTACGTCAAACGTCAAGCTGTTAATCCGTTCGCCAGCCAGATTTTTGCATATTTCAGCGAAACAAGTTTTATTCGTGATTGGTTATTAGAGTTTTTTTTTCGCTGCGAAAAAATAAAATAAAATTCTACGTTGTTGTGATGCGATTACATATTTTATAATTTTGCAAAATTGAAAGACTTTTCTCTTTTATAATATGGCAATTAATGATTTTTTTACGAATTTAAATGCTTATTAAAAATAAACAACAATACATGATATCTCATTAATATTTTTTGCCAATTAATGAAGGTAATTAAACAGTTTATAAACATTCTTATACTTTTGATAAAAAACATGTTAATCTTGCAATTTGGAACATTTTGCCTTCGGTATACTTTCTCTTTCTCTTTCAAACAACTTGAAATTGTTTTTTAATCTTTTGGAAATTTATGAATTTTATTTAAATACCACATAAAATGTCCAAAACAAATGTAATAGTAAAAACACTTTCATTTTTTTAAAATGTTTTTTACGTGTTTTTCACTGAATTTCAATGGGTTTTAAGTGTTTTTCGCTGAATTTCAATGGTTTTTAAGTGTTTTTCTCTAAATTTGTATCTTTTTCAATGTTTTTAAGTGTTTTTGACTGAATTTCAATGTTTTTCAATTGTTTTTAAATGTTTTTCCCTAAATTTGTCTCTTTTTCAATGTTTTTTAAATGTTTTTTACTGAATTTCAATGTTTTTTAAGTGCTTTTCATTGAATTTAAATATTTTTTAAATTGTTTTTCACTGAATTTCACTATTTTTCAATGGTTTTTAGGTGTTTTTCCCTAAATTTGTCTCTTTTTCAATGTTTTTAAGTGTTTTTACTGAATTTCAATGTTTTTTAAGTGTATTCACTGAATTTCAATGCCTTTTAAGTGTTTTTCACTGAATTTCAATGTTTATTAAGTGTGTTTCACTGAATTTCACTATTTGCCAATGTTTTTTTAATTGTTTCTCACGGAGTTTCACTCTTTTTCAATGCTATATTCCTATATATAATATTTAACACCCCATGAAATGTCCAAGACAAAATTATGAAAACAAACGAGTGTCACTGATAAAACTTAATATTTTCTTTCTATTTTTATACTACGAGTTCCTTTTTTTTGTAAAATCTTTCTAATTGCATTTTTATAATTAAGCTTTTTAATTGAATGTGTATAAAAATTATTATATAACTCAATTATTATTTAATGTAGTTTGATGTGGGTAGTGTTTATTTGTTGTTAGCGATCACTAAAATTGTACAATAATTCCATTAATTGCTAATGATGTTACATAATTTTATCATAGCGCATAGTGGGCTTTAGTAAGCAATAACTTTTGTAAATTTTTAATTAGCAATAAATATTCGACAGTGCAGCGTATACGGACGTCAGAAAATTATGCTGAATTTTTTGCTTGCTGAATTAATTAATTGTATCGTAATTATAGAACAAACAAGATAAAGATAATTAGCGATCAAGAAATGAATAACTGTAATATTATTCGGGGGAAGTCTTCTACGTCTGCACAATATATATATTAAACAAAATTTATTTATTGCTTGCTATTTAGAGGCAAATTTTTCCCCCTTATTGCGGAATTTATTCGTGCAATTTGTATCTGCCAAAATGATAATATTTTTTGGCATTCAAAAATAATAAATTTTTAATGATTAATTACGAAACCAAACAAAATATTTGTTCTAAATAAGTTGCAGAATAATGCAGTTTTTTTATCATCATCGTATCGAATGGTGAAAATTATTCATTTACGTTGCGTTAAAACATCGCCATAAATCTTTAATGGTTTTAACACTTTGTTACACAAAGCGGCAAAAAATACGATTTAAAATTAATTTAGAAAACTTTTTAATTAATAGCTTACTCTTGCCCGCGCACACAAAAAAAAAGATTTTTTCTCTTGTCGAAGGAGAAATTCCACAAAGCAATTTTCTTCATTATTTGTTTCCAATTGCTGGCGCCGTTGCACAGCAGATACTCCTTTTCTTCTTCGAATTTGTGTATAATAAACGGCGTGAGAGTAATTTTTTGCGCGCGCGCGCCCATCGCCTTTTCTAAAATTAATAAATTTCCTCGTGTGTATTGATAACGATAACAATTTATCTGAAATTTATTTGGTTGGCGCCGTGATGGAAGCAGCAGCAAGGCGCTAACAAAGCATTCTATATTTCTCTGAGAGAATAAAGTAGCTAGTATAGGATGGGAGCGTTGCTTCAAAGGCGCGCGTTTTATTATCACACTGTTTGTCTAGCGCATTTTTTTCTGTTTTTATTTCTATTTTTATTGTATGGATGTGTATACAATACATGCATACATACAAATACATACCGGAATCCTTTATACCTGAAAACGTAAATCACAGCTGTGACCAGACGCTTTTTTGGCCTGCGACTCTCGGGCTCTAAATTTACACGCATACACAGAGTATATATTGATCCTGCGTGTCCAAACTTTCTCCTTGTGCGACTTTAATATTCAGCGAGATCTACAAATGTACTTTACACATTTTATCGCAATTCGCATTCGTGTATTTTTACTATTTTACATTATTTTTGTCGTAAAATTGCTTATGCTTTTAATAATGTGATTGACAACTTAATAAATAATTCCCTTTTTGATAAGTAATATATTTTTTCTATAAGGAGGAAGAGAAACTCAATTATTTTATAAAATCTCTATTGACGTTTTGGCTGAAAAACAATTTTATTATTTCGTGAGTGTGGCAATCATCAAAACAGTATTTACAATATAGAGATATCTTAGCAAGCAATTCAAAAAACAATTTAAAAAATGGGCTCATTAATATCTAGACATAAATGTTGTATGTTACAATTAGAATATAACTATTTCATAGTGAATGGCTTGTTCATAATTTAGTAGATTGAATTAACATTAACAAATCAAGCAAACGAGAAATTTCATTCTGAGAGAATAGTTTTTACAAGTATTTAACAAATAATTGTTAGCTTGCATTGAATGATACTTCAAACGTAGCAGGGTGATAAAATATATAAACCTGACTTTGTCAACTGGAAAATGCAACGTGTTTGAGCAATTAAAATATATTTTCATTCAATGAAAACAATGTTTTTCAATGAATTTCTATGTATGAGATTTTCATGCGGTATTAGCTAGGTTTTTTTGTGAAATTTAAAAATAGATAAGAGCATCAATATAATGCATACTGTGTAAAATATTTATGCAATCCAAAATTATATTCAAATTCCTAAATTAAAACCTCTGCAGTATGGGCAATACTTGTGAATACTCTATTTATTAGGATACATAAAAAACCTATGTGTTGCTTTTCACCCATCATCCGTTTCAAAATCTACAAAACTTTGTATTTTAATTGAGTATTTCATTTCAATATTTAAAAAAAAAATTAAATAAGTTTGTGCTTCAATAAATATAATTACGCTTCTTTGCACTTACAAAAACAGCGTTGTATGGAATGAATGAGATACTCTTATATAAGATTATTATAGAAAAATAATTGAAGTAGTAGGTGTAAAGCTGGATATAATTGGCGATAATTCAAAGAAATAATGATTATTAGTGAAGAATATGTTATTGATGTGTAATTATTAAAACTTTACGCTAAAAAACTTTATTTTTGCAATCTTTCAGTTATTTCTTGCAGCTAAAATTCCAGTAATACGTGGAATAATTATGAAATTATTTTTAGCTATATGCAAAAATATTTGAAATATTTTAAATATTAATCTATCCTTATGCAAATTATTATGACATGACAGAGATTTGAAATCGCAAATGCATTTTTGCATACTATATAAAATATTGAGAATAATTGTATACTTATTTAATAATATTATTAGTGTTGATTATTTAACGTGAAAGCGCCATTACAATGTTTTTGCATCAACTAATTTATTTTAATTATCTTGCGTTTAACTAAAAATAATGGTTTTCAAGCATATTTAATAGCTTCGAAAAGTTTTCCAGTATATTATTTTCGCATGTTGCGAAAAACGCAGCAACGTTAAGAGTTCCACCACTCTCTAACCGTATATTTAATCTTAAAATTCTTAGTTTCCATTAATCTCTGCATTGTGTTTCAGATAAAGCTCATTCAGATGATGCTGCTGATGGGGATAATAATAATCTAGACAATATGTTTTAACCCGCCGCGCTTTCACATCCAAATTGTTGGCAACAATTTATTATTAAACCGACAAAATTGGTGTGACTTAAGTAACTACATTCACGATCAATAATTGTGTATTTGTACTTGAATAAAAATCTATTGAATATCAACAAACTTTTTAATGTTTTTCAGATAAACTTCATTCAGATGATGCTGATGGGGATAATAATAATCTAGGCAATATGTTTTAACCCGCTGCCGCGCTTTCACATCTAATTTGTTGGCAACAATTTATTATTAAACCGGTAAAACTGATGTGACTTAAGTAATAACATTCACGATCAATAATTGTGTATTTGTACATGAATAAAAATCTATTGAATGTCAACAAACATTTTAATTTCACAACTTTCCGTATGCTTTTGCGATTTTTCCGGGGAGATGGAATATTATTCTTTCGTTCCGTTGACAATCAAATTCAATTCTTCATTTATTAATACTCGCGCAGAATTTAAATTGCAAGTATGTACGTATAGTACAATATATAGGATATTGAATATTGGAATGGTTATTTGAAAAAAAAAAAAAAGAAATTCAAAGCATTGCAATTCTAAAGGAGCTGGAAGCATTTAATCTATATTAAATATAAACATTGGATACAAAAAAAAGGAAATCTATGCAAAGTACGGATGGATAGTATATAAAAATCGATAAAATAGTTTGGCTTTCGGTAATAATAATCTGGTTTTATCGATTCATATATTTAAAAATAGAAAATATTTAACAGAGATTTTGAGACACGTTATTTTTGCGGGTTAAAAATGTTAATTATATTTTAATTAACTTTTTAACGAGATTTTGATAAATGTGGCATGCAATTTTGTGCACTTATAAAACTTTTAACATACCTAAATATCCTCATCAAAATTTTAGATAGAAGGAAAGTCTACATTTTAGGCCAAGACAAGTATATATAGTACAAACAAGCAATAAATTCAATTAATACCGGCGTGAAATGAGTTTTTATTTCATAGAATTTATAATTTGCTGAAAGTGCTGAAAAATAATAAAATAATCATATATATAAATAGTAAAAGTAGTATAATATTTGTCTGTTCTTCCCCCGCTTTATGTCAAAAAGTAAATCTTATTGGAAAAGTGTGCAATGCTTATTATCAGAGGTTCGAACTTGTCAAAATGACTTTTAGGAATCTTTTTACATCTAAATTAGAGTGGAATCATTCTTTGTAATAATTTGACTTAAATCAGCTAAGAGTTTAGGCGGTACTTGAGTGACAACATTTCGGACAGGCAGACAGACATAAAAACCCTTTTTTTGTACTCAAAGAATATAAATTTATGTTCAATCAGTGAAAAATCAAATTTTATTTGATTTTCGTTTCATGAATGAAAGTTAGAAATATTATTATAAAACAAAAAATATATACATTGTTGTTGATGACGTTGCTGCAGAGAATCATTTTTTACGCTTATTTGGAGAAAAATTAAAAATTTCTTTTTTTCAATTTTTTGCATATAACAAAGCAATTACCTACGAATAAAAAATAAATGATTTGCTTTTCAGTTTTTCATAAATATCAATATTTTTCCCGTGTGTAATATAATCTTATTTACATTTCCATTGAATGTATGTGGTGGCTTTTTATGCTTTTTGTTTGACGACAAACAAAAAGTTTGACACACGCAAATATATTTCGGGCTTTAGTCTGAAAATTGAAATGTACTAATCAATTCGCATTACAGCGATGATGAATAATCTATGGCAGTGCAATAATGTGCAGTCGCGCATATGTAATGTAGTGGCATAATTTATCTAAAACATTTTTCATTCCAACACACTTGATAGATGCCTGGATATCTATTATTGATATTTCAATTCAACAAATTGCAAGACGCGGGGCCGGCTGCAAAATCACACACATCCACACAAAAAATATTAATTTGTAAATGTCAATATATATATAATTAATAGAAAGTGTGTCGTGTATTATTTTTTGCGCTCGCACAAATTCCAATCAATCAAGCAAACAAGCAAATAAATAATAATTAGATTAGCAAAACGCGCCGACGATATCATCAATTATCTTCTGCAGTTTTTTTTGATTGGCAGATAGTAGTTTTGCAATTTTTTGCGCTGATGATGTTGATCAAATAAAATTACCCCACTCGTAGAGTTTATAAAGAATTATTTTTGTTTTAAATAGCACATCTTGATGATGCAATATTTGCTGAAAATACTTGCAATTTGTTCGACTGATTGCAATAAACGCGAATTGTTTGTGTCTCTATACAACAAAAACACACAAAATGTGCTGCTGCCTGCTATATACATTTTATTTTATTTAAATCTTTTCTACATTTGCACAATTTGTATTCTCTAAATATAGTCGAGCTTCATATTACGAAACAAGCTGAAAAATAATTAATAAAACATATTTTATAGCGTATCTATTTGCATCGCATTACGCCTTTTTTAGCCAGAGAGAAAAAAATGTAAATTTATTTCATATGCACGAGCAAGCTTCCATTTTATGTGGTTTCATTTAAACTAAATCTCAGCCAGTTCGAAAACCGTTACGAATAAAAAGTTATACTTTTTTTTCTCTCCTCTCTGCTGGTCGGGCGATATGTAATGGCAAAACCACCACCGTTACTAATGCGCGCAGATCAATAAAAATTCCGAAAAATCTCTGTTTCGAGCAGCGATTGCATCGTAAAATTCTTTAAATAGTTTTGTTTTAATACAAAAGGCGACAAATCTTCGACGTAAGAGTTACGATTTTCGCGGTGAATGCATTTACACTAGGCTCGCACTATATGTATACGATGCGAGGGCCAACACTCTTCTTCTTCCGCTCGAGAAATTCGCCTCTTTTTTTGCAATAAATGAACGTATATTTATTCCGTATAAATTTTGCGCTCGAATATTTATTTAAAAAATGAAACCTAATAGATAATTGTATGATCGGGGTAGATGTGGGTTATAGTGGTTATAAAAAAAGCGTATACATTCCACTTCGTTTCATTTTTCATAGCAGGTTTCAGCAGAGTGTGCTGCTGCAGGGGCAAGATGAGTTTATTCAGTGCTTGACCATCCAACTCAACATAAATATCTGTGTGACGGTAGTAATAAATTCAAGTTTTATGAATGTGTATGAATTAAAAAATCTCAGATCCATTTCAAAATTTTATTCGTAAAGTATAAGAATGTGTAAAAAGTAAAATGAGCTTATTCAATGCCTGACCATCCCACTCAACATAAATATAGATATGTGACGGTAGTAGGTAATAAATTCCACTTTTGTGCCCTATGAATTAGAAAATTTTAGATTCATTACATAATCTTATACCCAAAGTGCAAAAATGAGTAAAAAGAAATATTTCTTACATTACAGTTTAACATAACAAATACTTATAGTAAAAGACTTGCTTATTAAGTGAGAAGTTGCAAGTCGTAAATTTATAATAATAATTGTTGTACGTTTTGTGTGATTTAGTAGTTATGAGGGATGCTCATTACACATACCCATAAAATAATTCTAATTATTTTGCACAGTACATTTATAAAGTCTACTTTGATTTTGGAAATAATTGTTTCAACAAAAATGATTTATATGTTCATCTAGATCTAGAAGATTTTGTTAGTAACGATTTTTACATTTAAATTTACATTTTAATAAAACAACAAATTTTATGTCTAAACATAAATATTTTATGATTTAATCATAGTTTAATTAAATAATACAGGTAATAGCATTTTACGTAGTTGATGAAATAATTAATACAACATTTTATGGACAAGACAATTTAATAAAGTGTTGACTAGCGAGTTCTACACAAAGACTAGTGTATTTTATGAACATTCTGTATATTTCCCAGCAATAACTAAGCAATATAAATTTCGTCTAATTAGACCAGCTTCTCCTAGGCGATAAGAATAAATTTAAATTATTTGATATTGAAACTTTCTGTGTGATGAATTCCGTTTGGCAACAATTGCGGAAATTAATCAACATTTTAGTTTAGTTCTCTAGCCTCAGAAGAAGGATTCTCTCTGTAAATCAGCAGTATTATTTTGAAACCAATATAATTTCACCTATTTATTTTATGGTTTTCGATTGTCTGTGCGAATAGTGCGAATGACTTTTGCATATTATAAAATTAAACGCGTGTTTATTACATGTAATTTTATTAATTTAATTAATCAGTTTATTAAAATGTGTATGAATTATTGATTTCAGCTCAATAATTTTTATTTAATTAAAATGCATGTTTATAAAAGATTTTTATATCATAACATGTACTAGGTGTATTTTTAGCTAATCTCATTAACACTTTAAGCCTTTGTATCCGAGCTACTTTATAATCTAATCATAATTCGTACAAACAAGTTTTAATAATGTAGCGCGAGAAAAAAATTACAAATCTAATTATTACACTTGACATAGTTTTGTGTGTTGTATACGCGATATGGCCCAAGCCGTCGTCGTCGTACAGTCGTAAAGGAAGAAATAAAATCGAGCTTAATTAAGTTTTTATAGCGAATTGAGTTTGAGTAATTACTATTTTGTGTTGTGTCTAAATATTGTGAACCAAAAGATTAAATATTTGTTTTGTTTTTTGTTGTTCGCCAGATTATTACAATATTTAATTCATTTAATGAGATGTTCTAATTTGACTGAAACAAGAATTATATTTATGCATGAATTTACATAATAATAACACCAAGCGCGAATTTTTCTACGCAAATTGTGCGTTTTATAATAATTAATGTCTAAACTTTACTTGATGCTTTACTTAGAACAATACTTACAACTTTAAATATAATTAATTAAACTTGTTGCAATTTCTATAATTTGTTTGGTTGGAGAATAAGAAAACGTGCAACAACGTAAAACAAACGTCTCAATTCTCATTTGAATTGCGTGTGCCAAGATTTAAAAAAAGAATCGCCATGCATTAGAGT
>JARJDW010018667.1:0-11982 GCA_030264715.1 Adinopsis sp. GC000173 | reverse complement strand
TAGGAACCGAGTTTGAACGAATTCTATTTTTCGCCGAAAATCGCAAAAATCATAAGGGGTACAAAAAATGTAGGTATAAAAAGTCTGTAAAGTTAACAGATAGGTAACTGTGCATTGACTGAGCCAATAAAGTTACGTGATAGGTAACTGTGCATTGAATGAGCCTTTAAGTTGCCTGATAGGTAACTCTGTATTAAATGAGCTTGTGAGTTTATGTGATAGGCAAATATAGGACGAGAATACGAAAACGACTATTGAAAGAGCCTGTAAAGTTAAAGTATAGGTAATTGCGTGACAAGAATACGGGTATTAGATATTGTGTGCGTTTCTGAGTCGAATGCAACAACGTCTCATTTACAACTGTTGTCAAATTTGACATTTTTGAGCCAAAATATCTTCAACCTCAAAACCTCACAAGTTTTTGAATAATTGAAATTTCCGATTCAAAAATCGATTCTTATTAAAAATGAATGATGAAAAGTTAAAAATGATAAACTTGAGTTATTTAGTCTAAAAATTTCCAATCACAAACTCCCTTAGAATTTTTATAACGTTCAAATTTATAGAGAAGGCAACACCCTTCTTCATCCTTGATGTAAATTACGAAATTTCGGTTGGTTTGAATTTTGTTTTTTAAACAATTTTTGTCAGTCCGTTTATTTAGATATGTTTGTACATACATAAGACGAAAAAGTGAAACTAAAAAAATATTACAATATATATTTTAAATGAGATTAAAGATTGAACATAATGAAAATTCATAATAATTCATTCGAACTACATACAATACATAGTTATTTGTTTGAAGATGAGAAAACAAAATCAATGAAAATTGTTTTTATAATAATAATATTAATAATTAATAATGTTTTACATTAAAAAATCACAGCATTCTCCAGTCCATTCCCCTTTTTTAAAGTCTACAACGTTTTTTTTTATTAAATCTGTTTTTTAAACATGGAATGTAGTTATTAATTTACTAATCGTACAGAACCTGCTGTGTTTTGAATTTTTTAACCGTTTTCATTTATTTTCTGAGAAATAGTACGAAGTTGACTAAGGGCATGCTTCAGGTATTTTTTTATCAATAAAATCAGTCGAGAGCAGTAATAAATTTGTTCCTAAATTGGCCTAATTGACTAATTTACAAAATTAAATTTCAATTCATTAAACCTGAAGCATATTTTGTTTTTTTTTTATTTCATTTTAACAAGAAATAGAATATACTTTTCTTCATTTTTATCATAATATAGTTTTGTTATGTGTATTAATTATTATTATTAATATATAATTGTTATTATTATGTATATTTTGTTTTTTTCATTAATTAATTAATTAATAATTAAATATATATGTATATATAAGCTAGATCAGGTCCTGTTCAGAGGGCACTAATGGTAGGTCTGTAGGTTGTTGTGTTGTAGTTGAAGTAGGGTGCAAGTTTGGTTGCAGAATTTTAAAAGCGGAGCCTTGACTAGGTTTCAATTGAAAGGTGCTAGGTTGCGGTACATGATCTAATGGCAGGCTACGCCGCTGCTCCACCTCCACCGACTTCATATGTACACGTTCGCAGCCATCGGGCGGACCACGCGCCAAAAAAATGTGGGGCGACGTACCTAATTTATTACCTTCCTGTTCCGGACTTGATCCACGGCTGCCGCCTACAAAAGAAAATACAATTAATTCCACACATCAATGCAACGTTGATATTTAAGCTAGCATAATCTAACTAGGTAAAATAACTAAGCGTTTTTTTGTGCGCTACGAAATGCAAAATCATAAAATTATTCAATCAAGCAGCATTGGCTACAATTTTGCTAATAACCTGCATCGCTTGGTGATGTGTCTAAATGTCCCGGTACCATTGGAGATATAGAATCTCGCGATGGGGGACCTTAAAAGTAACACATATGTAAATATGATACAGAACTCCTTTTTAAAATAAGTGATGTGATGTAAAGGGCGAATAAGAACACTCAATTTTTAAATATAAGTATCCACACATCTACTTAAATTTGAAAACGTGTTTTCAAATGTCTAACAATACTTCTTGTTGGTGTATATTCTCGACGTGTAATACTTCACGACTTTGTCGTTTAAATTGTTCAGCATTTCCGGTATGGCTTTTCTTACAATTGAATTTATTTTAAAATAAAAGTAATAATTATGTCAAAATAAATTTTATATTCTATTGTACATTAGTGGTTCCCAAGGGGTTTCGTTTCTTCGTTCAGTTTCTGATGCAAGATATATAAAATTATTTAGACGTTATTGTTGCTCTTTTTGATTTAAGCTTTACCTATTGTTTCCTGTTCTATCAACAGTCACAAGAAGCAAGATAAATTTTCCCTTATTTTTATGTATTTGTATAAAATTTGGTTGCCTTGGAAGGTATAAATGCGTTGCAATATACTGTAAATGATTATACAAAAAATGGATGGAACCCAAATTAATTTTTTGAAGTACTAAGTTAAATTCACTATATTATGGACAATACTTGTGAATACTCTATTTATTAGGGCATATAAAAACGACGTTTCGGGTGTGGAATAACCTATGTATGTGTTACTTTTCACCCATCATCAGCTTAGAGTTTTTGCTAAAAAGACTATTACTTGTTTATCGCGGTTAAAAACATTTTTTACATCGATACAATAACCATTGTGGTTGTTACTAATAATGACAAATCAGACGGTACAAGTTAATAAAAATATTATTTTACTAGACCGACAAACATAAATCTGCTAATAAATACAGTATTTATGAGCGCTGCTCATAATATTGTAAGTGATGTTTGACAAAATTAAATTAATTATGAAGCCTTGAAAGTATTTCACAAAGTCCCTACAAAGATGTAGTGTCACAACGAAAGGCCGCAGCGCATACTTTGGGAAACAATATTTTAGAGAATAGATTTAAAGGTATTACAATATTGTGGAGGCCTCTAAATTTTCAGTTTTCTTTTAAAATAAAGTCATATTCAATATAAAAATCTTATACCAGGAAACTCAGTTCAATTTAGAAGACAAAGCCGTGGAAAAATACGTTATTAAAATTTAAAAGAATATTAAAAAATGTCTCGCACAACTCATTATATTTATATTTAAAGATCGAGCGTCATTACTGATAGACCCTATATTTTATTCGGATAACTTACTCGATGAATGTGAACTGCCCATGAAATCACGCGACGACGGCGTTTGCGTGTTAACGGAACGCGTCGACCGAAATATGTCTGGAAATGGAGCGCGATGCCCTTCCGGTGTCACCTGAAACTGTAGCTAAAAAATAATTTCAATTATTATTGTTTCGTAATATTCTCGAAAAATATACACTACCTTATCGTAATCTTCACTTCGTTCATGACTTTGAGATCCTATTGAACCCGATTTGAGTACCAGTCTTTCAATTTCTTGATTCAAACCCTCCACCGAGCTGCGCATCGTCGGTTTCGGCAATGGTTTGATTGGTATATTAACAGGCATTGCGCGCACAGGCACAAAACACGCTGCAAGCAAGCAATAAAAGAGCGATAAATCAATGATAATTGATGTGAATGCAAGTGTCTTACATGTGTTTGTTTGCGAGCTTGTTGTTAATGTATGATCGCCGATGAATGGAATTTGTGTTGTTGTTGTATTGGTTGTGGTTGCTGGCGATGTTTGAGCACGTGGTTGTTGATTATTGCTCCGTTGCAAGCGCTGCCTGATCAATTTCTCAATCTTATCGTCGCTACTATTATCAGATATAAACAATAATTTACGAGATTCGATCCATTCGTATTCTTCAGTCTATAAAAGCAATTTATGTTCATTTATAACGATTTATATGCGACGTAATTTACCTGTGTGGCTTTATCAATTTGCAGAGTCGGCGGCATGCAATAAATATTGTCTCTGGGCCATTGTCCTTTCAAATAGATTGTGTCTAATGAAGCGGTCCGTCTAATTGCACTTACACCCTCATTGCTACCTCCCAACGTTCTTGCTTTAACTGTACAAGGAAATTAATTTGCGTAAACTGCCTCTACATAACCTATACTAACCTTTACTAGTCGTCGATCCAGGACTCCTTTGTCCTGAATGATCGGTGATGATTCGATGACGAAAGCACGATGTTGGCGATAATGTTGGACTGATACTTTTCCGTAGTGTGCCGGTCTGCTTCAGCAATGAGGACATCGGTAGGGCTGTCTTCATTGGGCCGCTCACTGGCTTGCTATTCATTAAATTTGGCGATGATTTCAGCAATCTCGTTTGGTTCGTCGTTCCCGACATTTTGTAGCTTTTCGTGCGTATCTAATTTATTCAACGACATTACCGTACTATGTATGAAATTATATCAATCGTATGAATGGATTCGTGCACAACATCGTTAAATCGGTATGAAAATTTATTTGCTAGCTTTGTACATGTTCATTGTTGTAATCGCTGTGATTTTATATTGCCCCACGTTGCCACGTCTTCAAACGATTACCTTACTTCAAACTGTCTTTAATAATATTGCTATTTTATCAATTTACATTTCCACAACTACAAATTAGTCCATTTTAGATCAATTACACACAAAATTCTAATAAAATTCACCAAGAAAATTTTCAACTATCAAACTTTAATTTTTTAAATCCTAAAATAATTTATATAAATTTATTATTTTTACTTGTCTAATTATCTGTAATAAATTCTAGTTTGATTACGTTTTATTAATTATTTTAAGTAATAATTTAAATAAACTTTTAAACGGCCACCT
Organism: Adinopsis sp. GC000173; assembly: GCA_030264715.1. Taxonomy (NCBI): domain Eukaryota; kingdom Metazoa; phylum Arthropoda; class Insecta; order Coleoptera; family Staphylinidae; genus Adinopsis; species Adinopsis sp. GC000173. Next base: position 7,233 of record JARJDW010018667.1, on the reverse strand, counting down.
ATCTGAATTTCACAGAACTAAATGACAAGTTAGTAAAATTTACAGCTAAATTAATACTCATTGCAAATATGGCAATAAAATTGAATGTAATACTAATTAAACGCGTTATTTGATCTAAATTAAATATTTTAAAGCCTTTGTAATAAAAATCGGGTATTTTCAAGTATTGATGGCAACGTCGCATCAAATGTCAGCATCTTTTTGTTGTGTACGGAACGTGGAGTGCGCAACTCAAAAAATTACTCATCCATTCATTAAAACGATTTGAAATATAATTCATGCTCACTCCAACAAGCAATAACATGAATGAAATACACAAATTTTGATTTTATTTCACTTTTCATTTACAAAAAAAACGAGAAAAAATGTTACAATGTTGTTAAGCCATTGTACGTGTGTATAAAAAATATTCTAAAATTAGATGACTAGAAAAAGACAAAAAAACGATATTAAAAAAATTCAAGAATTGTATACAATACATACAAATATCGATATAAAAAGCGAGCGCTAATAAAAAAAATGTAACAAGCTTTTTACAATAATGTTAAATTTAAATAATTTAAGTACAATAAATGGCGCATTAGTTTAATTTAATTAATTAATCACAGATTCGAATTAAATATTATATCAATTAATAATAGTTAAAAAAACAGGACTGTTTCTTTCCTCTCTTTCTTCCATTTGTTTCTATTTATACAACATTTTGATTTGATCACACACATCGTGGAAGGAAATCGACTACCAGTAGCGATACTTCTTGATACACGCATTGCCCAAATCGGCGACGATCACATGGTGGTCGTTCGTCACGGCGAGACCGCTCGGTCGCTTCAGCTTGCTGTCGTGCGAATCGATCGTATGGTTGAGATTTCGATGGTCGAGCGATAGGATTTGGATGAAATTGTTCTTCACCTCGGATCGACTGACTAAAATGCGATTATCACGGTCGATGGTGATGCCACCATAACGACCTTTTCCTAAAAGAAAACAATATGTGAGTATAGAATTTCAATTTCTTTCTATAAAATGTTAAAGTGACTAGGAGAATGCACAAACTGTATTAATATGAAAAGTGGATTTTAAATCGCGGTGTGTGTGATGCATTAAACTAAAGAAAAAGTACTCGTTTTAATTTAATAACGAAGATTTCGAGCGATTTATTTCATGTTCATCTTTTGATTGTCAAGTATTTTAGCTTCTTGAGTCATGTAAAGTTTGGTCATAGGGTGCCCACAGAGTGAACCGACAACTATCGAGCATCAAAGTTTTCAAATGGGTAATTAAAGATGTGCTCGGTCTTAAGGCAGCATAATAAATTTGAGGCGCGACCAATAATATCTTTAACTTGTATGCTTGTTACTTCACTATGTGGAAACCTCTACGTGTTGTTTATACTCATTAAGCTTCAATTGAATGTGTACACTTGAAGATCATATGTCTTAGGTGCAGTATACTATTAGGCAGACGCTTAAAGAGTAGTTCTTCTTTAGTTCGCTCCCCGATCTCATTGAGGTTTAAAATTCAACTCTTCATTGTTATGTGTGTACCTTTGCCTTGATCGTAAAGCGTTTCCATGAAATCGCCCTTTGCTGAGAACATTTGGATGCGCGAGTCGGTGATGATAATCTCACCGCTTGGACGTACAGTTACCGTAGAGAGTAGGTTGAATTGGCCTTTCTTTCCAATCTGCAATACAATAAAAATCAAGTAAGTTATGATGTTTTTCTATAATATCATTGTTACACATTTAAGTGAACGACTATCAAAGTCCTACATTCATTCACCTTTTTACATGATACAGCGAACGAACGTTCGATATAGTTCCTCTAACTAAGACTAAGTTCCTCTATAAAGTTTTTTGACATAATAAAACAAGATAAAACGAATTTTTAATTTTAAAAATAATTGTTAAAATTATTTTGCATTTAGAAACAATTTGGACAATAAAATTAGAATCTCTTTTCTGGAATTTTAGTTTTTGGTGATAGAACACTGTTTCACGTTCATTTCATTGCAAATTTGCAAATGACTATATCAAACAAACACTGTACTTAATCACACGATTTTTGCACTGTTTTAATGACTTCTTATAAACAAATTCTTTCAAGTTTTAATAAACAAATTTTTGTTATTATGAATGATAAAAGCCAATAATTTCATAGCGCTATTAAATTTGTTCATTTATTTTTTAAAGATTTATATAAATAGAAAGGAAAATTTCAATTACTGCTCTGGTAATGCGGAGAGGCGAAATTGCAGTTAGCAAGATACTATTAAATAATAAAACTATACCTAATATAGTATTTTTACTATATAAGAGTTTTACGAAACAATTTTCAATTATGTTATGGTAATGAACCATTTTTTTCATATCTCAATAAATCTTTAACTTATTTAACTCAGCTGTAAATAGAACGCATTGATTTACATCGTTTTTGATTATTATAGACGTATTCTTTAAATTTGTATTAGTTTTTGTGTTGCGATTTACAGGGTACTAACATAAATGGGTTTTCCAGAAACCGATATACATACTGTGTAACTCAAGTGATGAGTGCACTAATTACTTGCAGATTGTTTTGTTCTGTTTTAGTGTTTATGAACTTTCAAATTTTCGCTAAATACAAAAAACTATCCTCAAATATATCATATTAACTATTGCAGCAATATTTCATTCAAAGCTTTTAAAAATATAACTAATAATAATAATATATTTAATGTAAGTTAATTGCTTGAAACTAGATGCGATGCAATAATTTGCAATAGGTCTAATTATTTCTCAAGCAATCTTATTTCGAAGAACGAGGTGAAAGCAATCAGGCGTAATTAAAACCAGGAAGATTTCATAATGGTGAAGAGATAATTTTACATTCCTACATATCGAATTAATTTTTGTGAATTGTATCGAAATGCAACCGTAATTAGGATTGATTGGAACTTAATGCAATTTGCAACAAAGAAGCTAATNTGCTTGATGGAAGACAATGACATATATCAATCAAGCATCTATTTGAAATGTAGCAATTTTGTAATGTTGTTTGAAAACAAATTGATAAAATGACATGAAATCTAATACTCGTCAAAGAGTATCGTAACTTAATAGTTAGACATTTTTTACATTTTTATGCTATCGCAATCTTCAACAACGGTTATTTAAAATATATAGAGCAGTGATGTTCTGTCATGAACCCTAACACAAAAATTAGGATGAATAAATCAAATGTAGTCAAAACGTCTATTTTAAGATATTTTCAATTATTAACGCTTGCTAAAAATAGAAGAAATTAATAATGAACAGCAAAATTGGTGTAATAAGAGGTGAACTGTAGATAATAGTTATAAAATTATTAATTTACTACACAAAATTAGATGTATTTCATTTAAAACTTTTCGTTGAAATTCATCCTATTCTAATCAATTATTCAAAACTACTAGTATTTTATTATCAAATATTGACAATCTCCATTTCCCTGTTTATAAAAAAGTTAAATTTTTAAAGATATCTGACCTTTTTTGCGTCAGATATATGTGAAATTGCAAAAAATAGAGGGTACATTGCTCTTGACATAATGCTTTTCGTTACTTTCTTTTTGCTTAAAAACTAAAATGATTATGAATGTATCATGTTACATTTTCTAAGCACACCGGAGGATATTTGGAGAAGATAACTATAATTTCCGATAATGCGTTTCATCATAATAATTTAACAAAATGTTAATATGTGCAACAATTTAATGTAAGTCATCAAAAATCGACATCAATGATGACCTCACCTGGAACAATATCTTCCCATCCGAATCGAAAACGAACACGCAGTACTTGGCATTGTCAGCAACCAATATATGCCCGTAGCATTTATCCACAGCGATATCAATCGGCTCGGCGAACGCATTGTACGTGAAATCTTTCACCGTCTGGCCGTGCACCGTCATCTCGGTCACCGTCTTCGTGCGCCAATTCACCACCACCAAACCGTTATTCGACAGCGACATACCTACAATACGTAATACAAATCAATCAAACATCATTAGCTGCTAATGCAAAACACCTACCTGTACAGCTACGTCCCGCCAAGCCATCGTTGACAATATGCCGCACAAAGTCGAAATCGTAGCTGACGACTTTGATGCGACTGTTGCCGGTGTCGAGCACGTAGATCTCCTTCGCCGCATCGTCGATCACGATACTCAACGGCTGATTGAACTCATCCTTGCCGTTGCCTTTGGTGCCGTACACGCGTACCGGATTATTGTGCTCGGTGACTTCAAAGTACAGCGGCATATCTTTGATCGGACGCTCGAAGACGCTGATCTTGACGCCGTAACGACCCGGCTTCATCGGTCGAAAGCTGATCGCATAGTTGCCGTCGTCGCGATCGTTGATCGTGTACGGCATCTCGTGATCGGCTATGAATTCGACCTGCACCGGATCGCCGCCGCTTTTGCGCGCCTTCCCATGATAGTCCACCGTGGTTAGATTGATCGTCGACTCGATGCCCGCAATCAATTCGCTTGAGATTTGTGCTTTGCATAGATTTGGGAATGTCGTGCTCGTTCGTACTTTGCCTATACATATAAGAATTAGAAAGATAAAACTTGTTTATTTACGTGTTTGCACAAGTTGCTTCGTTAATTAGCGATCGGAAGGTGACAGAGAAAGTGAGAGAGGTTTAGATGGATCGAGAGGAAGTGAGATGTGAAGGTGATGCGTATTATCGCTTTGGAAAAAGTAAAAGTGTTGCGAATGATTACCTAATTTGTTTAAATGTTCCTCGATCTCGTTCAGACTGTCATTTTGGGAGAAATCGCACGTTAGGAAAGCGTTTTCACGCGGTTCGCCCAACGATGAGGCCGCATCCAATTTCTCTGATAGACTTTCAATTCGTTGCGTTATATTACGCACTTCCACTTGATACTGTAATCCCTGACACTCTTGCTCAACCTATAAAAAGTTTAATTAAATTTGATATATCACCAATCTCAAAACAACAATATAACTAAATGTATGTTTAAGGCCACGCTGGCCATCAAAGGAAAAACCAAAATTACTCAATATTTTAAAAAATCCAAAAGGCATGTGTTCATTATTATATTTGGTGGGATCGTTAAAAAATTTTTTCGAATTAATTATAATAGTATTTATTTTTATTAATAAAATATTTAAAAATGTAATAGATTTCTAAAGCGGATTTTCAAAATCTGAGTAAATTATCTCTAATAATAAAGTCTAGAAGCATTCATTTTCAGTTTTCAGAATTTTGTTGCATGTTTATAGGTAATATGATACTATTCCAATCGTAAGGACAACAGAAAAACGAATACTAACTGGATGCTCCTAAAAAAATCCTCAAACTAATTCAATTACGATATTAGTATATGTAGGAGAGTGCTGTCTAAGCTACCTTTCTTATAAACTTGGTTAACTAACCCAACCTTTTATTTCATAAAAATATACGCATCATTCAATATAATCAAATTAAATGCGTAGTTATTTGATGAATTAAACAGGATTTAATATAAAAATATTTATGCATATTTATAAAACGAGTGGTGTTTTTAATTTTCGTAAATCGGTGACAGTTTTATGGCAAGCTTTTTATAAACAAGCAACGTAATGATAAATTTTCTTATTTTTAATGATATTTTGCTTGTAAATAGCCGAAAATCGCTTTTAAAACTTTTTGGAGTCGGTTCTTAAATCTTATAGGTATTCAAATGGATCATATATTAATAATAATTATTGTAGTAAATCTGAAAAACTACGAAATAGTAGTTTTAGTATCATGGTTTTAATAAAAAAATATAGCTACTTTACATTTGATATTGGTCAAGTAACTAGAATTGATATTCTTCCCAACAATAACTAAATATAAACTTTGCATTGTTAACTAATAAGTCGATGTAAATCTATCATAATAAAAAATATGGCTTATCACTATTTAACAAGGTTTTCAATTAACAACTTCTAGAAACTTGAAGAAATTTCTGGTAAATGCAGTTCCATTATGGGCATTATCAGTAGACAGTTGTGCAAGCTATACAAGCCCAATTTGCACAATTCTTTTTAATAATAAAATTGAATGGATGTGACAATAAAGAAAACCTTATTTATGTGAGAAAGGTTATATGTGGGCCTGCCTCAATGGAAGTAATCAATTTTAATTTTTTTTTTTTGAAATTATAAAATTAGCAAGTTAAAGATTTTTAAGCCAAAAGTGGAGTCATGAGAAAATACTGGATGACAATTCATAAACAAAAACCCGGATCTAAACTTCCCGGAAGAGAGAAACAGCGAATGAAAAGATCCACTTTCTGGAATTGAGTGATTCAATGTCCAAGGAGTCCCTGAACGGGAACGGAACGGGAGATATATTTTGTCTATGAGCAGGTAAAAAGTAAATAATCAAAATTGAAGAAATTCTTGCTAAATGAAGTTAAAAAGTAACTAAATCGACAGCAACTCCCCTATGAGCAGTATTAACAGATAGAGTTGGAGGAACAGTCCAACTGGTTCCTAGCCTGTATCTATTAGACTTCCTAATAATTAAATTAAATGAAAAATAAATGAGAATGGTAATAACTAATATTTCATATCATTTAGTTTGGAATAGATCTATCAGGATCTCCAAGAACAGAACTAATAAATTTCCTAAAGCTTTAATTATGCTAGGTGTAAACTATAAGAATTATAAGAATAATTATAAAGCGTTTTTTGTATTTGTCATAAACAAATACCCTAATATAAATAGAATGGTATCCCAGCTTCTAAATAATAATGTCCTATACTTTTTTTTCTTAGGATGGAACAGGGTTTTCCGAAACATATATTATAATTTTAAGGTCAACAAAGTTTATTTAGTCTGCAATAGCTCTATCTGGATCTCCAATCAATTTCCTAATGTTTCATTTTGATAGGATTAAACTATAAAAATTATAAGAATAATTTGAAAGTGTTTATCGTATTTGTCAGCATCCAAAACCTTAATATAAAAAGATTGGTATCCCAGCTTCTAAATAATAATTTCTTATACTGGTTTCCTTTTTCTTAGGGTAGAACAGGGTTTCCAGAGTTTGAAGATGTCTGTACTAATGTACCATCAACCGAAACCCTGTTTTTAATTTTAAAGAATTATTTAGATCCTTCAATTTACGCACAACAATTACTAGTATAGTGTTTTTCATTCATTTATGAAACATAAAAATTTAACCGCACTGTTTAGGAATCGCCTCCAAA
>JARJDW010018666.1:0-13435 GCA_030264715.1 Adinopsis sp. GC000173 | reverse complement strand
CACGGTGCAAACTGTCAAAGCTGTCAAATTTGTGTGCATGGGGAATAAAAAACAGACAAACTGCACAAATTGTGCATGTTCATGAACATTTTGGAATAAAAAACAAACCTATTATTACACAATTTATGCTAAACTGATTTTGACTTCTTTAATTGGGACACGAATTTCTATATAATAAAATGTTGCAATGCGAAAACATCGAAAGTGTAAGGTCATCGAACTAGATTTTTGGCGGTAAAAGAATTTAATCGCTCACAAAATTTAAAATAGCCATTAGTCAACAACTTCAACAACAACAACAACAGTAGTAGTAGCATTCATTTAATTTCCGCGTTGAATTACTGATAATTGTTACATCACGACCTTTAAAGGCATTAGCAAAATTTATGTATCTTTTTTCTTCGCGATTCGTTAAAATATAGAATACGTCTGGCTAGATAAACAAAACTGGGTCAGCATTCAAACAAGAACTGTGTCCTTCACGACGACAACGCTCCAAGACACCTCCAGCGGATGCAAATCATCTATTTGATGTTGCCCCCTTCAAAGCACTTCCTTGAAGTATTTGCTGCTGTTGAAATTATGTATAGATATATTTAACTAAACATTTAAGCTGTTTGTTGCTGCAGTTTTACCATTTGCAATTTGTGCAACCGGTATGCATAAAATTATAAACATTGGCGTATCTCAATTTATAAATCATTTGAAGAAGGAAGACATGAAAGCGCCGACACCGCTCGAAGGAATTTAATTGGGAGTAACATTATATATACATATACTAGATATTTGATGCAATATTTGTTATCGCGCACGCATTAATAAAGCAATCAAACAATTTGCTCACTTGATTAACGATTTCTTAGCTTCGGTGTTTACTCTGGCACGTCATTATGTTTTCGTCGTCAAGGCCACTAAATGATACTATTTTTTATGTACATGTTTTAAAATAAATTACATTGCTTTTTGTTTTGTGTAACTGTCTATGTGTGTGTGTGTGTGTGTGTGCAGTAATAAAAGATTATTTGTCATTTTCCGATGGTTACATCCATTAACTGTACTCTTTTGTTTTAAATTCGTCAATTATTATTATATGTATTATTTCTGTGTTGTTGTAAAACTTGCATGATGTGAAAGAGTATTCGTGTATGAATTTGTAATCTATCAAATGCTGTAGATGGATTAGAATGATAGACACCTGTCGCTTGTCATAACTTTTTTGCTGGAAAAAATCCATTTGCGAATAATAACGATTTTTGCGTATTGAAAGTCGATCTATTGAAAATTTTCGCAAAGAAGTGGCTGGGCTATAAAATGTATCTACTATACCATCGCATATTTAGCATGTTTACATTCCTATCAGATAAATTATGCATTATTTTATTGAACAACAAAAACAAGTAATTACCACAACAACATTTTACTGGCAGATAATTATGCATTTAATTAATTCAATCTTCACTCAATCGACAAAAATTCCAAGGTTAATGCTTTTATTATATAAAAAAAAGTTGGAAAAGTTTTTGCGTATTAGATGTAATTTGATCACATGATGGGCAATAACAATAAAATGTATTAATCACTTCAACATGGTGTGTCCGGTATCGCATTGATTTTTACATCATTGGAAGCCGAAAAATATTATCAAAAAGTACTTAAAAAAGAATGCAAATAAATTCAGTGAATTCAAAAACGATATTCGCTAACAAAACCGTGATCGTGAAAAAATAGTGAATCTAGACTTTAAAGTAAATATTTTTTAATAAAAGACAACGATTATTGCTCTAAAATTTTAGAAAAAATACCAAGTCCTTACAGAAGGAATGCAATTTAGATTAATTAACAACAAGTAGGTAGATACTGTACGATAATTTTCCAAAAATAAAAGTTGTAAAAGTTTTTGCGTATTAGAATCTGATCACGTGATGGGCAATAACAATAAAATGTATCAATCACTTCAAAATAGTGTAGTATCGCATTGATTTTTATATGTGTGTAGATAATCATTAATTTCATTGGCAGCCGAAAATTATTATCAAAAAGTACTTAAAAAAAAGAAACAACAAAGCGAGCCGAGGCGTTTGTTTTGCCGCCATTGAATATATCAGAAATAGATTAAAGCAGAAATTGATTTGTATGCTTAATACATTAGTAGTGAACGGGCACATGATCCTTGTGCATAAGACAATCACGTAACGTCAAAGTAGGTAACTTAATAGTAGTGAGTACGCGCTATCATTTTATTCTCCCAGTTTAGTTTACAAGTGTTTGTGTTTGTGTGTAGTTGTAATAAAAAAATAGCGCAATGGTTAACGTTGTAGAAACAATAATGGCGCAGAAAAAGAAGGATATTTTACTCATTTGTTGCTTACAAATGATACTTTTAATTCTGTTTGGATGTTTTGCAAGATATGACGATAAAATTGAAATGCAAATTTATCCAAGTAAGTTTGTTTTTTTTTGCTTTCGCTCCATCCAAGTCCTACTACGTTTGTGTTCTTTCATTTTTTATTTATGAGCAACTATGCATCCTAAATCACTCCCAGATTTATACATTTAAAGAAACAAAGCAACAATTTAATAAAACCACCCTCACTTTTAATAAAATACGTTTTCGCATTCTCTCGAAATTGTTTTCTTTTTGTTTCCACTATGTATGCGTGCGTTGTATACTTATACCTATATATATATTTTTTTTTTTGAAAAAAATACTGTGTATCCTTATTACGTGAAAAATTAAATGCGCTTTTAAAATTTCATTTCGGCGGCGCGCAGAAAATAAAATCGTCTAAGCAAAATATATATACGCGTCCGTAATTTTTAATTAAACGCAAAAAAAGTACGACGAAAAGTTTATTCAAATTGCTTTAAAGAATCCTAGTAACTAACTGTCCGTTGGCTGCTGCTTCGAATAATGCCGTTAAATAAAATGGCCCTTTTCGCCGTCTGTGTGTGGGTGTTATCAGCACCCATAAACAACCCCCCAATATCATCAAAGTTTAAATTGTTTTTCACATGCCGGCCGATTTGATTTAGACTAATTTATTTATCATCGCGTAATTTGTGCCAATTTTCAATAGTTTCATTATTGATTGCAACCTTCATACATTTTTTTTTCCAATAAATAGATACAACCTATACCAACAATTTGAACAAAACAAAATACAAAAAGCGACCGATATAATATATTAATTTCACTCAAAAAACAAACAAACATGCATATTAGATTTTATCAATATTTATAGAGTATTTTTAATTTATTTCCATAAAATGTAGCGTAATTTATCATTTTATTAATGAACATGTTCGTCGATGATTAAAAATTCCATCTGTTTGCTTTATATACATATAGGTACATACATACATAGCAAACGTAGTTTTTAATTATTGTGCATTTTAGTGCACGTTTATTTAATTTATCATTATTTTTTATTCGATAACAACAAATAATATAGCGTCGTTACAAACTTTGTACGTTATTCATATGGATTAAATTCAGCAGAAAAAATAAACATATCAAAAATTTATAAAACTCACAACGTTTTTAAAGTTGCTTATTAAATGAATGCAATATTATGCAATCTACAGTTTAACTTAATTTATTAAAAATTTTATTAGATAACAATATTTTACTTAATAATCTAATATTATTTATGGATTAAATTAAGCTAAAAGGTTATTTGCACGAAACAAATTACTCGTGCGAATTTTATGCATCGAACAATAATTTTGTATAATTTTTATATAGATAAGCAAAATTAAGCGTTTGATATAAAAATATTAGAGAGAGTTTATGTAACAGAATACTGTTTTGAATGATCCATTTAGGGCAAGCAAATATAGTTTAATTTATTCTATTAATATTTTTATTAGATAACAATATTTTATTTAATAATCTCAAATCACATATTATATGTGGATTAAATTAAGCTGAGAGGTTTTATAGGAATATTTACACAAAATAGATTAGTCGTGCGATTTTTTGTGCATTTTGTACAATTTTTGTACAAATATATGCAAAAATATAGCTCAAAATAAATATCTATGACAGAAATTTAGGTGACTCGCTTAAAAACAACAAAATTTATACATTTGGTTATAACTTCAAATGTTAATTGTTTAACGGATAGGAAAATTTGATAACTATTTCTATTTATAAATAAACTATTATGTGTATTTTAGTAAATGTTTAATCTAATCAGTAAATATTATATTTAATTATTGTTCGATACTATCTAAAATCGTCTATAATAAACAATAATTGCAAACTTTTAATATATTTATGCATTAAATTAAAATACTCTAATAGTTTAACAAATGTTTCAAGCAATTTTTATTATTTTGCTTTTTTGAAATATCTAAAATATATTTTGAATATCAACAATTCTTTTTTGCAGAATGTATTCAGACTTTTTATTGTTTATTTATCGATTAAATTTTACTTGAAAATATTTGCAAGAATGAAAATATTTGAACGATTTTTACGCGTTGAACCAAAAATTTATATACATATACCTAAACAAGTCTCAAAGCGATATTGTTTGGTGTATGTGTGTTTTAACTCCCAGTATTAATTATAAATAAATGCAAAATTAGCTATTTAAATTAACAATTATGTATTGTAGCACTTACACATGTAATTTAATTTATTAGTAATTATTATTATTATTATTCGATAACAGCATTCTATTGTAGGTGTATAATAATATAGAATTACAATTAAAATTATTTTATTTATTGCATTTAATTAAACCAAAATGTTACAAATATTTCATTAAATGATTTTTCTGGGAATTTTTACGCAACACTCCAAAATATACAATTGTGGTTATTAATTAAATTAAACCAAAACCTGAAAATATTGCATTGAACAAATGTTTCGCAGAATATAATTGTGTTATGAACACAAAGCGATATTGATAGATTTGTAACTTCAAATATTAATTGTTTTTCGTAATTTAAATTTACAAATGCATTATTATTATGTATTTGTAATATACATGTTTGATTTTACACCCACCTAGCAGTTGTTGATTGATAACAATATTCTGCGAAAGTGTAAATGCAAAACTCAAAAAGCGCGTTTAAATTAATCTGTAATTTTTGTTTGATAGCAATACATTGAAAATTATTTAAACTACGATAAACGCATGTAGTGTGCTTAAAGCGCATTGATTATGATGATTTCAATGCACCTTATGCGTTGATCAAAATTAATCGCTGCTTTTTAATAAATAAATAATTCTATGACAATCTAAGTTAAATCATAAACTTTTAATGTTCTTTAGGGATTACATTAAGTAGGAAGGTTAAAAATATCTGCACAAAGTAAAAAGTATTTGAGCGATTTTTATGGATGAAATTAAAAATTTATCAAAATCTGCTCAACGCGAACACTGAGATTGTTGCAAGAAAACAAAGTTTTAATGGAAATTGTCATGTACCTATGTATTAATTAAATTAAATTTAAAGTATCTTGTTTTACTTCACTCTCATCATAATAATTGTTTTAGATAAATACAAATTTAATTATTAAATTTAATATGTTGCTCTATTTATAGATTAACCGTTGTATTGTATTCTAATGCAGCTTTAATTTAATTCATCAATAATTTTTGTACGATAACAACATACTATATAATAATATAAAATTAATGAAATTTTAATGCAAATTTTCATTTATCTATGGTTTATATTATATTTAGTTAAAAAGTTACTGTGTAAAAATGTGTAATGATAAATATATAGATTTAAATATTTAAAGCAAATATATTTTTGATTTTCCCTACCAAGCATTAATCGTTTTAACATTATAAAATTTAGTATGTTGCTAATTATAGATTAACTATTATGTAGGTAAATATTTTAACACAGTTTTAAAATAATTTGTCAATAATTTCTGTTCAATTATAGCATTATAGGTAATAACATGAAATTGATGAAAATTTAATTCAAATTATCATAATGGTAAAAATTAAGTAGAGTATTTTACTATTTTGTATGTATTTTAGTATCCTTTCATAGCTTATTTAAGCCGTTTGCAAATTAACTTGTCAAAAATTGGGTTGACAATTAGGTTCCTGCCATTCCTTTTTCATTCTACAAGTAATTTAATTCTTGTGACATAATGTTTTAGATCATTTGATAGAGGATGTTTTGTACTACCTGAATCTCTCGTGTTCTTTCTTGCTCGAGTTAATTTATTATAATTTTAACATCATTAGCATCAAATTTAAAAAAAAAGAACGAATTTCTCAAGTAAATTTACAACAATATCTAACGTACTATAATTTAACTATCAACAATATTGCATGTAATAATATAAATTTACAAACTTTTAATGCAAATTGAAGTTTAGTTGAAAATTTTTACAGAGGAAAAACTTTGAAGTCTCAATTATTGTTTTATTTTTAGATCCCAATTAATCAGTATCGTGAAGTTGAAAAAAGAACATTTTTCTCAAGTTTTATAAAAATTTTTAACGTGCTGTAATTTAACTATCAATAACATTCCATGTAATAATACAAAACTACCCATTTTTAATGCAAATTGCAATTTGTTTGACAATTTTTACAGAGAAAACCTTTGAAGTCTCAATAATTATTCTGTTTTTAGATGCTAAGAATTAATTGCGAAATTGAAAAAATGAATCATTAACGTGAAGTTGAAAAAAGTAACATTTTTCTCAAGTTAATTTATGAGAATTTCCAACATACTATAACAATATTCCATGCTATAATATAAAATTACAAACTTTTAATGCAAATTTAAAGTTAGTTACACAAAAAAAACTTTAAACTCTCAATTATTATTTTGTTTTTAGATCCCAAGAATTAATTGTGTCAATTAATGCGAGTTTAATTGTGAAAATTAACTCACTTGCTATTTATAGCAGAAGATACCCTGCGTGTAATGTAATGTATCAATATTACGGTCGGCAGATAAAAAGCAGCCACTTTATACCATTACAATAAAAATTTTAATACGAATGAGGGTCATAGATTACGTCCTGCTTATGCTATTGAAATAGATAATTATTTTTAAAAAAACAACATACACACATGCCATACATACACACATGGATCCACCGAACAATACGTTATACTCTGGAAAATTTAAATTTTAAATGTGATGTTCACACTCGAAAACTTTGCAACTCTCGGCAACAATTGTTTTTCTAGAAATAAATCCCGGTGTTGTTGTAATATTCAGGCAGTTTGAGTGAAAAAAGTAAGAGTAGCGGACGACGGAATATGTGATTATGGATCCGAACGGCGTGCAGCGATGCAAGTTCGCTGTGATGTTAGCCTTCGTCCAATTGTTTCTCGTCAACGTGTTTGTCGCGATGGTCGACTACGATCCGTATGCGGATGCGAGCGATAATCACAATTCGCTGCATTACGTTTACGGCGGCTTTAAGCCCGAGGAGAATCCGATTTTAACATTCTACGAATGTTTGTTGCACTTTTTATTACCTACATAACCACCCACCCACTCCCTTTTTGCTACACCACCACGCTCGGATCGATTCAATATTCACGTACGTGTATGATTTCAGTGTTCCAAGATGTGCATGTTATGATATTTATTGGTTTTGGATTTTTAATGACATTTTTGAAGCGTTATGGATTTAGCTCAGTTGGATTCAATTTCCTGCTTGCTGCACTCATCGTTCAGTGGGCACTTATATGTGAAGGACTGTATGATTTAGATAAGAACTCTAAAATAAGAATTGGAATTGTCAGGTAATAATATTTTCACTCTCTTAACTTTTAACGCCCTGCATTAAAATCCGCTTTATACTTGGCGGCATCGATTCCATTCGGCACCGAAAATAAACCAAATTGATGTAGATATATCGAATCAAAAACAATATGTGTATGTGTACCCACTAATCCATCAATAACACAAAAATTACTTTACATGGGAGTATTTGTGGGTCACCCATTGACCTACAATTTTGTTGTGAATAATAATAAAATCACCCGTCCATTTAATATGAATTTAAAAAGACTATTCCATAACAGCGCGCACAATTAATTATTTATGTTAAAAAAACTGCTAACCGAACACTTTTAGAATTATTCTTGTGACAGAACAAAAAAAACGCCCCCGACCAGCCGTCGAGAATTATTTGAGGAGATCAAAGCAACATATTTTAGACGTGTCATAAAAATTGATTGTGTTCTAGAATTTCCGGGCAAAAACTTAGAGCACTCTTTACGCTTTTTTGCTCGGCAGCGCTATTTTTCACGAAAAATACTTGAGCGCGTCGTCGACGTATTGGCCGCCTATTAGGAAAAAACACATAGACGCGCACACATTGACAATTTACACCAAACGGGATTTAAATTCAATAATTACATTTTAAAAGACACTTTGCGTCGATAATGTTTCACTTTACGGTAATTGCGCTACATATATATATATATTCATTTAAAATTGTAATTTTTATTAATTTAATCTGCTTATGAATATTTATTCGACGATACGGTTAATTGAATGGTGTTACGTTCGAAAAGTGCGGTTGTTTTTAGAGAGCGCGCGCGCGGCTGGAATTATGCAAGGGTTTATTATATTATTGAGATGGAACGTTGTTATTTTAACCCAAACTCATTAAATTATAATATTCAACATTTTCTTTGGTCGTGAAACTTTTAACAAACATAGTTTTGCATAAAACAAATGTCTGATAATTATAAGTTAAAGTCTGATGATTTATACTTGCATGTTATATAAATACATATATAATGTAAAAGACATATATAAATCCTTTCGTTATCCTGAGAAACCCTTTGTTGTGAAATGAGTGTATATATATATATACAATATATAGAAAAGCGTATAATATTTATCCAGAGAAAATTTCTCTTTAAATAAATATATATAATAAACAGAGATGAAGCTGAAACTAGAACTGTACGAAATTCCATACCACCGATTTGATATCCAGAAAGAAAGCGAACAATTTTCTATTTTTTGTTTTTCTAGTCTTTTGCGCGCCGACGTTGCATCTGCTGCTGTTCTTATATCAATGGGTGCCGTTCTGGGACGAACTTCATACATTCAACTTTTAGTAATGGGCGTTATTGAGATTGCTGTTTTTTCGGCGAACGCGCGTCTCGGCAGCGACATCTTCAAAGTAATGAAACGCTCTTTAAAGCCAAAATGAGTTTAAATCTCCCCCTAACAAAAAAATACAAAGTTTTTAATGATATTTACGTCTATATATATGTATATAGGTATCAGATGCGGGTGATTCAATATTCGTGCACGCGTTCGGCGCCTACTTCGGCCTGGCGGTGACTTACGTGCTCGGCAGAAGACACAGCGATTCATCAGCCTCGACATTGGAGGGCTCCAGCTACAACTCGGATTTATTTGCCATGATCGGTAACGATTTAATCCCCTATGCGTTTCGCAAACTAGCATAATTCTTATATATCGCAGGTACTGTATTCTTATGGATGTTCTGGCCTAGTTTCAACTCGGCAGAAATGACTGGCGATGATCAGCTGCGTGCTGTTATCAACACGTACTTAGCGTTAGCTTCCTGCTGTGTTACGGCATTCGCCATGTCGGCGGCATTCACCCCAAACCATAAATTTGATATGGTGCACATTCAAAACTCGACACTGGCGGGTGGAGTTGCTGTTGGAACTGCTGCTAATCTCATGTTACAACCGTATGGTGCCCTAATCGTTGGAGTATTAGCAGGTGTACTCTCTGTTTGGGGCTATAGCATTCTCACTGTAAGTTATTCTATAGATAGATAGATGAGTAGTATATTGTAGGTTCAATACTACACTACACATAATGATTTAAGTGAAATTCATGCATCAAAATGCCTTCATCGACGTGTATAAATTTTTTTGCGTTTCTCTTCTTTTTCACCAATTTTAATCCATTGAATTGTTAAATTGAAATACGCTTTTGATTGAAAAATTAATCGGCAAAGTTAAACACAAAGAAATTAATCAATATAGCGCGCTGGCAGACGTATCACATTTTATATTTCATTGAAATGATATTTAAAAACGCTAATTGACATGTTAACGACTACAAAACACAAAAATATTTAAATGGCGTAATTAGGCGCAATTTAGAATGATGATTTAAAATACATGAAACTGTCGTTTCATAACAATAAAGTATCTATATAATTGTGCAGCACACACACACATACACACACACAAAACGATTCCTTTCATTTTATTAGTGACACTGTCATCTATGCATAAATTAAGCAGTTTTTAATAATGATACACCTACATAGTTAATGTTTTGATTCTAATTGTTTTCAAACTTGTGCTTGAAAAACATAATCTATTATTAATGCCATTAATTATATCTATCTCGAAATGTGGCTTTTGAAGTAGTATTGTGATTGCACGATTATATATTATTTATAAGTATTTTTTTCGCTGCGACTGTATATGTGACTTTTCGTTTTAAATTAATTATTGCTTATTTACGAAGGCGATTTCCACATTTATCTAAACGGCATTATTTATTAAGTAATTAAAGATTACGCGTAGCA
This sequence comes from Adinopsis sp. GC000173, assembly GCA_030264715.1. Lineage (NCBI taxonomy): Eukaryota > Metazoa > Arthropoda > Insecta > Coleoptera > Staphylinidae > Adinopsis > Adinopsis sp. GC000173. The sequence goes on along the minus strand of JARJDW010018666.1, from coordinate 2,898 downwards.
TCAAGTGTCGGAACATCATCAATCAAATCAATAAAAATTAATTTTTATCTCTCTGTGCAATTCAATGTTAATTAAATTATCAGATTTATTTTACAACACAAACAAAATCAAAATAACAGAGAATAAATACAACCACACACACAGAGAGAAAGGTTTGCCGCTGACTGTATTCATCATTTTTGATGAAATATTAGCGCACGGGATGCTTGAAAAAACACACAACAAAATGATTTTTATAGTTCATTGACTGGGATAATTTAAACATTTGTTACGTAACCAAGCGCACTAATTTTTGACCTACATAATATCGCACACAATATTATTTCGCTCTTGTAAAGTTTGTTATTGTTATTGCACTGCAAATACATAATCCTGCAGTTTTATTACCAGCCGTAATTAAAAAATGGTTTTGTACAGGGTCACTCAAAAATTTTTTTCGTAATTCGCAATTATTCGTTTATAAATATAAAAAATACTTTTAATTCCAACTAATTTTTACACTTTTCGATCGATTTCTTATTAAAATCTCTTAAATTTCCCCATTTTAAACAATATGTTGAAGAATATTAAGAAAATTTCTTATAAAAAGTCAAATTTTAGTGTGTTTTTCATAAAAATATCCCAAACTTAAGATATGTTTAACAATATTTTACCCCGTGAGTAAATTGAATTCCTCATTTTGGTCCGTAAAATCAAAATTGATAGAAATTATATAAAATCGATGAATAATCCACCAACGTCGCCAGCACCCTCTCTAAGAATAATTTCATGATATTCTCAAATCAAATATGTGTCACCCTCACCGATTTTTAGAGTATACCGCAACAATTCTAGAACTATTCAGCAATTTAAAGCCAGCACAAACCCAGAAACATTGCGATAGGCGATGGTGAACTCTATAGAAAAAGGGTGTCAGTGTGAAGAGCAAAAATGCTGAAAATTTCAAGACCATGTTTTCTGTTTAAATGGTTTTGTGACTTTTGGCTCACCCTATGTATAGTTTCATTTTTTCATTCGTTAAAAATGACTTTATGTGCCTAAAATTGCTCAAAATCTCCGACAATTATTTAGACATTAGACCCCGAGTTACGTAACACAGCGAAATTTAATTTTCAACGTAATATAATAATAAAAATGAGAGAATGATTTAAAATCAATGAGTATCAAATTAGGATAATTAAAGAAAAAGGGCATATAGCATTAATTAATTACAACCCCTATGAATCATAAATCATCGTTGTCGATTTGCGAATTAATTAATCAATTTGTGTTTTTTTTTGCAGCCGTGGCTCGATAAAAAATTCAAAATTCATGACACATGCGGCGTACATAATCTTCACGGAATGCCGGCCGTGCTCGCCGCCCTCGTCGGCGCATTAATGGCAGGAATCGCCAGCGAAGAACAATATGGCATGAGCTTGTATCAGGTATTTCCGGCACGGGCGGCGGTTGATGCGGCACCAACTTCCGAGTATCCGTTCCTAAGCCCAGGCGATGCACGTACCGCCGCCGAGCAAGCCGGCTATCAGGTGCTCGCTGTGGTGGTCACCATTGTAATCGCGCTCGTCTCCGGCCTGATCACAGGTAGAGTAAAATTGATTCAATTTAATGTTGCCAGGATTCTAATCGCATTGCAGGCCAAATCCTACTTTATAATTTCGTGCGCCCCGTAGAGGCAAATGAGTGGTACACGGATCGGGTGGCATGGCTGGTGCCGGAGAACGAAGACATTCCAGTCATTACGTTTACGAAGATTTACGATAACAAAATTTTTCCCTTCAAATCGATCAATTTGGTATATGATTGTATCTAGATCAGTGTTTACACTCGAATTTTGCTGCACTTTGCACAACAATATTGCAACAACAACAACAACAACAGCAACGAGTACGAGAGATGCGTTATAATAACTAATTATCGTCATAAATCGAAATTATCCCGGCGATTGGTATTAATGAGCTGAAACGTATTCATACGTATATACGACAAGTTTTGCTGTTAGTCCACGTTTACACAACAATTTCTCAATTTAAATGTTTCCACATTCTAGCTGAGTATAGAAGTAATTATTAGCAAAGCATGTTTGTGTGAAACATAGAATAGGAATCCTTACCGCCGCTGCCGCTATAAATTGAATAATCTTGAAAACTTGTGAATTAGCATGTAGATTTCCTCAACCATAAAAGCCACACACTCACACACACATAAATTATATCAATGCGACATTTTTTGCGCGACGACAATTTCACATACTGAATATATACATATACGCAGCAGCATTCGGGATTTTACATATTGCAAAAATTGCGGATGACAATACAATTATCGAGACTGACATAGTAAATCGAACAAAACGTTTCCTACCTTTACAATCGATAAATCATGATGATGAAAATGGGGAAAAAATTCGCAGAGATTTTTGCTGATAAAAGATCGCATATGCACGATATGCGTTACTACTAGTAGTAGTAGCAAATAATTTCAGCCGAAGCTGAAAACATGTTGAAAACTAAATAGCAATAAGCAAAGGTTCAAAAGATTAAATTTTATAGAAAGTTTTTAGCTAAATTGAATATAAATAGTGGCCATTAAAAACTTTCATAGAAAGTTTTAAAATCGTTATTGAAACAAATTAGCGAATCAAAATTACCAAACTCGACTCGCTACGGGAGAGAGAGTGAGTGCACACAAAATCCACTCGGAAAAACTACGATGGCAACAGCAGCAGTAGAGGCAGCAGCAGCAACAACCAAATAGGCAAACACAACAAAATTGACTTAAAACATAAAAATCAACAAAAAAGAATCACCGTCACGCAACGATTGCCATTAAATAGATTTAAAAGTAAACATTGTTACGTGCTTTTTTTAGCGTTTTCAATCGCAAAATTCGATCGGC
>JARJDW010018664.1:0-10579 GCA_030264715.1 Adinopsis sp. GC000173 | reverse complement strand
TTCCATAATAACTAACAAAATTTCACAACGCATTTTTTGGGGGTAGTCAATAATTCCGGAATGCAATTTGTTGTTGTTGTTGCGCTATGAACAAAGCATAACGTAAAAATCGTTTTTTTAGGCAACAATTTACGTAAATTGTGTTTGTTTTATCGGCGATTTAATTATCGCGTCCACGAATTGATAGTTTTTAACTTAGCAAATTGAACGTCAAATATTAATTCAATTTCGAATTAATTGCATTTTTATACTAGGTATGACTAACCAAGTTTCACATCGCATTTTTCGAGGAAGGCCATTATTAATACCTTTTTTCTGGCAATAATTTAAATTATGGAATCGTTATCCTGTTTGTTTTGTAGGCGATTTAATTATCGCACTCGTATATTGATAGTTTTTGACTTAGCAAATTCAACGTCGATTAATTACAAAAATAGATGCAATTTTGAATTAACAGCATTTCTATATAACTAACAAAATTTTGTCGTTATTACTACGTTTTTTCCGTCAACAACTTAAATCATGTGTGGTTTGTTTCCGATTTAATTATCACACCCACGAATTGATAGTTTTTGACCTAGTAAATTGAACGTAGAGTATTAAAAAAATTAAGCCAATTTTGAATTAATTATACTTCTATTATAAATAACAAAATTTCACATCGCATTTTTTGGGGAAAGTAATTACTACCTTTTATCTGTCAGCAATTTAAATCATGTTTTAATTATCACACTCACGAATTGATAGTTTTTGACTTAATTAACTAAACGTCGATTATTTATGAAATTTAATCCGATTTTGAATTAATCGCATTGCCACTACTATTACCTACTACTAGAGTATAACTAACAAAATTTCACACCGCATTTTTTGCGCGCTGCTGCGAGCAACTTTACAAGCGTATCTATTTCGATTATGTATTAATTACAATGCAAACTGATTGTTTATTGTTCGTTAACATTGATTCATTGCGCGATTGATGTGAATGAAAATGCAATTTTTGCGTCGTAAAATTAAATTGTGCATTGGTTATAAATGCTAACACGCTAGATTAACGGCGGTTAATTAAGATTAAGAATATTGTGTTTCTAATTGGTTGCAAATTGTCAAGGCTTCTCATTTACAATTAAAATACAATTTGTTTTAATAAAATTTCTTGCACCATAAGTGAAATGAATAAAAATAGGAACGATTTTTTGTGAAGGACCCACAAACATAGATTTTTTGTTGGAACAGTGAACGTTTTTTTTGTAGGGACATGAATGCTACGTATTTTTGATAAATAGCGGTTCGGGATAAATTCAACAATTTTTGTGTTTACATAATCTGCTCTGACAGTGCTTATTTTACATTGAAAATCTATTACAACTAGGATTTTTGAATTTTATACTCAAAAAAAGTTGCATTGATTTTTAGTGTATGTAATTATAAATTTGGCCAATCGTGTTTAAAATACAGTCTTAACTCTAATTTGAAAATGTATTTGGTACTACTGGGATCTTTCACCTTAACTTTTCCTAGAGTAAAGTAAAACATTTAATTTTGCAGTGTATTAAAACTTGCTCATTACATTCTTCTAATAATTTTTAAGTGGAATTGCTACATTATTCCAATTTATGTTTGCAAAATATCAGGAAATTGCAAAAACATCGTAAAAATTTTGTATAGCTAAGGCCATGGCACTTATTTGTCATATCTTTTGTTTCACTTAATACCTCCCAGAACATCCACTGTTCAATAAAGCAAACACATTATCGATGTTCAAATAAAAATCGTCCATCTCTCATTGAAAAACTGTCTGTGCTGATTTTAGAACAACACCCTTCAATTGTTGTTTGGATTGAACATTGAATATTCATAGTTTTTATTCAATTTTTGACGGTTTTATGTTTTATGCAAATGCCGCACGGCAAGTTTTGATTGCCTTATAAATCAATAAAACAGCGACACTTTTATCAACTATTAATTAATCATTCTTTTTGCATTATATAGCATCGTATATGCATGAATTATTTAGAGTTTTTTTTGCAGCAAATATTATTTACAGCAAATATGTATAGCCAATTTTGTTACGTGCGCGCACTAATTAGATTAAAGCCTGATTTATTTGTATTGCTATTGGATTTCAAGCACATCTCGCATTGAAGAAGCCATACATTAAAATTCAATAAATTAATCAGACAACATTTAATTAGCCATAATTGCGCGTACGCACGGCGAATAACATTAACATAACTGGCGTTTAATCGGTGAATATAGTCGTTTCTTCATCACTTCATTCCTTTTTCCTTCTCGGCTGCGCTGTACTACTACGAATGGATAAAACGCTAAAAAAGCGGCCATTTTAAAGCACTGTCAATTTCAAGCGCTTAGATTTTATGTGTAAGTGACAGATCGACAACCAGATACATTCGAATTTTATAGACTACATTGCACAGTAGTGGAAAATCATACTTGTAAACTTTAAATTAATGTTTAAGGCCGATATAACATTTTCAGCTGATTAAATGTTTTTCAGATTTGTAAATTTAGTAAATCGAATGCGGGTTAGCACATAAGCAATTTGAAACATGTAAAATTAAGTGCAGGGTTATTAGAGAGTAGTGTAAAATTATGAAATTAATTTTTATGGCCAATATAACTTTTTCTAGTCTAAATGTTTTCCAAATTCGTAGATTTTGCAATCAAATGCTGTTTAGCACATCAGAAATTGGCAACATATCTAATTTCAAATCAGAGTTATTAAATGCAATAACGCAAATTAGATTTTAGTGTCTAGGGTGACAAATCAACAAATTCATAGATTGATTGCATCGCAGGGCAGTACCAAATCATACTATAGTAGACTTGAAATCAATATGTAAGGCCGATATAACTTTCTACTAGGCTAAATGTTTTACAAAATTTGTAAGTTTCGCAATCAAATGCTATTTAGTACATCATATGCAACCCAAATTCAGTATATAGACATCGACTTATTAGAAATACAATAGCGCAAATTAGTTTTTAGCGTTCTTGAGCACTTTTAATTTTTTATGTCATAATAAACAACAATTATTTTTTAATTAACAGGTTTTGTCGTTGAATCTTGTAGCAGCTAATAAATCAAAATTACTATGGAGTAGTTTTTTGAATAACGTTTAGTCAATCTAAAGGGAAATGTATCCAAAATTGCTTTATATCTGTGTCACTTGAGCGCTTTTCTATAAAATCACTCAAGAAGCCCAATTCCAACCAAAAATCTTTAAATCTATCTTTAAAAACGACAAAAAGCTTCTCCAAGTTGAAGTGATTTTTGTCATTATTGAGTTTATTCGCCTTTTCGGTTTTTTAAAGATGGATAAATAATTTCAAAGAATATCGTATAGAAAAATTATACAAAATTTTATTTAAAGTTGGAATTAAGTTTCAAGCAATATTTTTAAAATATTTGATTAATTCTGCAAGAATGCCAAAACAAAAATCACGAATCATGTTATAGACAAAGATTATTCATATTATTTGCTATTAAAATGAATTAAACGAGCGCAAAGAAAATTCATAAATTGCAAAAACATGAGTCGCCTTCAGAATTTGAATAAAAAAAGATTGATTACAGCAATAAGATGAAAAATCATTTATTTCTCAAACGTAGACGCGCCGTGCATATTGAATTCTACGCGACTTTCATTTGCTTTTACATAACCAACACTACATCTAAATATCCATAATTTAAATTGTAGGAATTTTGCACAATGGTTTCGATTCCGAAATTATCTTTATTCGAAATTATCATTGCCAAAAGTGTAAGTAGGCACATAAATTGTGTGTTTTTAGAATACATATCGCAGTTTTAATTATTTTTTGGCGCTGGAACCTCTTTTTTAGTAAAAAACACTGAAATTCATCGAATAAACAATGAAAGACACCACAATTTAAAGAAAAATGATGAAAAAATAGCGAAAAATACTGAAATTCATCGAATAAACAGTGAAAAATACTGAAATTCATAGAAAAATAATCAAAAACAGTGAAAAACACTGAAATTCAAAGAAAAGTGATGAAAACATGAAGAAAAATACTAAGATTCATCGAATAAACAGTGAGAATCACTGAAATTCATAGAAAAATTATGAAAAACAGTGAAAAATACTGAAATTCATCGAATACACAGTGAAAAACACTGAAATTCATAGAAAAATTATGAGTAAACAGTGAAATTCATAGAAAAATGATGAAAAAACAGTGAAAACCACTGAAATTCATAGAAAAATTATGAAAAACAGTGAAAATACTGAAATACATCGAATAAGCAGTGAAAAAAAACTGAAATTAATAGAATTTACGCAATTTTAATTAATACCTACATTTTAGAGGTAGAGCATTTATACATGATATTCCATATAGATATTCAGCACAATTGCATCTTTCTTTCCAATATCAATCAATGTTATTTATGAAGTATTAATATGGAATTATTGTTTATTTAAAGCGCCGGTGTGTGCTGAAAAGGCGTCACTTGAATCAATTTATCAAAACAGCTGATAATACAATAGTTTTAACATCTAAAGGTAGAATAACAATACTAGTTGTAGAAAATTCTCACAATCTTTGTTTCAACATTTGCTGGAAAAAGCGTCGATTACATTTATTACATTAACTAGGAGACAGTCTCATTGCGAACATTTATCAATCAATCACAATTACGTTTCGAATAAATTTAATAAGACAAGAATTGGCATGCGCATCAATTAGCTTCGATAATTAATAGATATATGAATACGTAATCGAATCATAACGTCAAAAGCTTGATAAAATAAGGTTTTATGTATAAGGCGCGCAAAATATCTACTGCGAGCAGTAGTAGGTGTAGTTAATAAAGTTGTTCCAGTAGCTGCTTACCAAATACCAATTAATTATCTACAACGAGAGCTTTGCTAATTTGTGTTTCAATTTGCGAACGCAGTGGAGATGCGCAGGTAGCAAATGTAAATCGTGCCCTATAAATACACCGGCTTCTATTATGCACACTTCGAAAGCGAGATGGAAAGAGAGTAGAGAAAAAAAGATCGGCCACCAACACATTTTAATCGAATGCATATTGGAAAATTTTACATGTACAAAAGTGGCGCATTTTTATCGATTGCGCGCGTGCTTAAAACTGCCTTAATTGAATCGCGAACGATTTTTCGCATTAGAAAACTTTTTTCTTTGTGCTGCGATGAACAACTCATCAGGCGATATTAATCGCAAAAAGCAGCGTTTCGTATACCAAAAGATACTTTATTTCATCCACCACAAATGCACTTATATACAATGCGTCGTAGTGCTCTTACAATAATTAAGCGGCAAGATTTATTCGACGCTGGGCAATACAAAAATTGATTGCTGTGAACGTTGTTGTTAAATCGCATGACCCGATTTCGCTGTGGCTATTGATAGGCATTTGCCGCGTCGCCATAGATATCTGCAAGAATATTTTTTATACATTTATATCCAAAAAAAAACTGAAATGATTGATTGAAAACCGCCACATCAGAAAAATTAATTTTGCTTTTGGGATGTTTGTAATCTATCATAAAATTGTTTTCAATCTGATACGCTTTAAAAAAATATATATAAACCGATTCAATAACACATTTTTCGTGTGGCGATTTAATTATTATCACTCGCGGCAAAAAAATGCAACAACATTTTTCATACACGATAAAATACAAAGTGCATTTCATATATAAATGTATTGGTACATAGGAAAATATTGTACAACCTATAGAAAAAATTGGAAGTAGAAATGTACTGGGAATCCAATGGGATTGACTAAATAATAGATTTGTGATATCTGTCCTGCTAAATATGAAATTATTGATTCTGTTAGGATACCATTATGATTTTAGATTGTAATAATTGGTTAAATTCTGATCATTGGAAGTGAGGAAAAAAGGTATGAGAATTCTTTTATAATGGCTTGGAATAAATCGGGATTGTAAATAAACATTTGGGAGTGTTTATGATAGGAATAGCCCTATGCACATCTCTAATTTTGAGTATTTCGGAATGAGAAACTGAAACATTACATTTTTGGGTGGAGACTTTTCAAGAGAGAAATTTTCCATCATATTTTTATCGACTTTCGTCATTCTTGATCGAAAACCGTAGTTCTTTTCTCCCTTCTTTTTAGTACAATTTTGATAAAAATCTTTAAATATTACATTTTGATGGAAAAATACCAAAGATTTTTAAGATTTAAGAAACTAATGTGCGTAGGTTATATTTTTCTATGTCTATCTTTGAATAAAACGCATTGTATATTATTTACGAATAAAATGCGCAATAAAAACAGTATAGATTTGTTTCATTATGAATATTGTGGAAAAAAATATGAGCCGACCATTAAAATCGTTGTAATATCGTTATCAATTGATTGGACTGGCAAAAGCGCCGTGAAACATAATTCCAATTAGTTCTCTTATCATTTTAATCCTCATTGTAAGCATGCCGTCGTATAACAAATGTTTGCTTCGCTTTCATAAAAGTCTATTTCAACCCCGAATGAATGGAGTCCACGTCGGATGAAGGAAAAATATTATTCCAGCTGGAGGATTACAAACGTGTCATGTAAATGTTATATTTTATGTATGGAAATTATTTTTATATTTTTCGGCTTATACCTACATTTTTTATATTTGTTACATTTAAATTAATTAGGAAGTGTGTAGGCGGTATTATGCTAAAATCGGTGGATCACAAAGAAAAAACATTATTGCATTCGAAGTATTTTATGTTAAGCTTAATAAATATTTGAATAAAGAAGTATTAAATTTGCATGAAAAATATTTCAAATAGAGGATTACAAAAATGTCATGTACCTTAATGTTCTGTGTATTGTGACGTATCGATTGTTCACACAAAAATTAATATTTTATATTTGAAAACTATTTCTAGACGTTGTAGTTTAGGAGGTGGGATACATTTTTCTAAAGATCCATAACAAATTTAAGATTCGTTATTTTGTGAAAGTCTTCAAGGTGCATGCTTTATAGTCAATTTGTGAATACTCATACTGATATTGAGGTGCTAATACCAAGTGGTGGTCCTCATTAAGATTAAACAAACCCATTTATAAATTTTACAAGATTAGTGTTTAAATTGCAGCCCTTCTAATTAGAGAAGCTGTTGTTTTCTAGCGATGGAATACCTAATGATTAAAATCTTACAAAATTTAGAATTGGGATCTCTAAATAATGGTTCTTAACGAAAAATTATGGAAATATTTGTTTGGTTCTTTATCAATTGCTAATTATAACTACTCATTTTAAAGTAATATTGCAATAAAATGACAAGTTCCACAATTCTCTAGCTGGATCCACTGTTCCCCAGTTTCCCTTTATTTTGATTCACCACAAAAGATTAAAAAAAAGTTTTTAATTGATTGTACACAGAGAAAAATGTTATTGCTTTATGTTTAGCTTTAATATTTAATGTTCAAATTAAAGTTTGAAAAATGTTTCTATATTCATTTATAATTCGTTGGAAACGATTTATAGGTTGTTTGTTTATTAAAAATAACGTGATAAAAGGTTACCTGCACATTCTTTAAATAAATAGCAAGAAATTTAATTAACACTGCAGTATTTCATTCTAGTTAATTAATATTCGATGTAAACTTTTAACGGTTTACAACATTATTAATATTTGGAACATAAAAAGTTCTTGAGAAATAAGAGATTTCCTTGCATGCATGCGACATTACATTATTTCGTGCAATTTGCGCGCTCGACTTCCGCCATAAGAATGTGTTAATATCATCATATTTATTTTAAAGCTCTTCCCCCATATTAAATTCTTTGTCAAGGCCAGTGCCACAATTTCCAGTTCAATGCCAAATTCATTCTGCAACGAAATGAGTTTGCCTCCTGATTTATGTTTATTTAAGTACGTTTAGATGTGTCCGCGCACGCCTTCTAACAAATAACGTTTTGTTATATAATTTTTGCATATGTGTTGAGCGCAAGCACGAATCTATAATTAATGACCGAAAACTTAATGTAAACATCACTGCTCTCCGAGTACCTATATAGACCGAACCGTTTGAACAATTTGCAATTTTGCAATATGGAAGTGTCACGTATTCCGCTGACAATGGCATTCAATATAACGATTTTTGCAATATTGCAGATAATCAAGTTTCGGCAACAAATTGATGTCTTATGAAATTCACACAAGATGCTTGTGGCGACAAACTTATTTCTGCAATCAAACTCGCTCGCCGTTTGCTGTTTGATTTAAATTCACAGCTTTTTATAGTCATATCCATTTNCAAAATTCAGTAAGTTAAAATTTAATTAGTCGTATGATAAATACTTTCTACTTAAATTCGACTATAATCAATTTAATTTTAGAGAGCGGCGAATATAACACGCTATTCTCTGTCGTTACTATATAAGACTTACCAATTAATTTATGATTAAATTTAGGAATAAAACTTGATGTCTGTTTCTTACCTAAAACAAAAAAGAAAAAATCATTAGAAAAAAGTATAAAATCAGTGAGAAGAATTAAATTCTTCTACAAATATGAAAATTTTTATCAGAAATTTTCTTAATATTTTTAATTTATAAATGTAAGGAATAAATGTTTAGAACAAATCTAGATAATTAGAAAAATGAAATCAGTGAGAATAATTGCATTTTTTGTATAAATTTGACCATTTTGTCAATATTTAATAAGTTTTATTGAAAGTAAAAAAAAAGGTAATGTCATACTAATAAAACACTGTGTAAAAGATCTATATAGTTAAATATTTTTAAAGCTTCTAAAGGTTTTTAACTAAAATGGTCTTTGTTTTTAAGTAAAACATCTATAAAGTTAAATTCTTCTGCTAAGGTTCAATTTTTTCCCGAAAATAGCCTTAGTTATTTGGAATTGCATAGAATCTTTTGCAAAAATATCTAAAATCTTAAAGAAATACTTAAAATAGAAAAAATCCATACACTATAGCGTAACACATTCTATAAATTAGATACAACGTTGCTTCCAACATCTAATAGTGTTATTGCATAACAACATTACATGGCTAGCAAAATTGTTGATTAGCCGCACATTTTACTTCGTGAATATCTAAATTAAGCCCTACGTATACTATATTTCCTTCCATGATTAATTAATTAACGATATTATATTTCTCAGTAAGAATATAATCCATGCTGTAATTCTTGACGAGAAGAAAAAGATTTATCTTATAATAGCAGCGAAGAAGATTGCCAGATAGAGACATCCTGTTTTCCTATCACTTAAAATTCACTCGTAATTATAGTTTTACTTAAAGTAGGTATATTATTAAGTAGCAACGATTAAAGTTTCAACAAATTAAATATAGTACGAGGTGATTATTTCCTGCATTCTATGCAGAATGATGTCGTATAAAATTAGTGCCTTTTTATATTCCATCACATGAGATAGAGTGGAAAAATGTATATATGTATGTATATGTAAGCGGTTCTTAAGCGTTAGACCAATCAATCACTAAAACAAATTTACAACTCTATTTCTTCGGGTTGTTAAATATGTATTTACCAATTATCTCAAGCCAGCTTGTTAGTTTATTCAGCAATAGTCCAAATGGAAAATGCAACTAGCTATACCGATTGTATTCCCACCATTAAATATTTGCTGAACCTTATACGTTGTGTGGGTATGTGCACACTCCTCGTACAGACACACAAAATGTGTCAATAATTAACGATTATTAATAGAAATAATTTTGCTGAATGTGCCTCTCTCCTGACATAAAATAAACATCAAGATGGTATTTGAATCTTCAAACTAATAAATGTTCATTAATATTAGATTCTATTAATTTGCCTTTACATATTAATTGCATTGGTTTGAATTACAAAGGAGAGAGCATATTTGGCGAAGTAAATAAATTTGGGTTGCAACTTCATTTAATTTCCACCAATTTATTCATAGTACACTCGTTCAACATTTACACTAGATGTTCTAAGAATATTTTCTGCAAGTTTAAACATTAAAACATAACTAGATTATGTTACAGGATTAGATGCGGATAATACCTACTTTCATTTTAAAATATTATTACCACTTTTTACTCGGAATATATTGTAATAGAAAATATAATTGCAGTTTTGTTTTATTCCTGCTTGTTAAAGCAAGAAAATAAAATATAGTTTTATAAATTAATTAAAATCTTTAATATTATATGTAATAATGATTAAAAATTTACGCTAAATAACTTTCTGTTTCTCAAGTATAGCGTCTGTGGAAATTGATGCACTACGATATAAATCGTCGTTGACATTTTGCAACAGCACCCAACTCAACAATTACTAACACAAGTAGCGTTTCTTACAAGCGTGTCCTTGATGCAAAGTAATAAGGCGCTAATGAGATTGCGCTGTAATCTAACTAAAATACATTCTTTACGTACAGTAATAATAAATCATAAAATGCACAAGTTTTATATAATTTTTCATTTTTATTTTTCTAAGATCTGAATGCACAAGCAATTCCATTAAAGAGACAATAAATAGTAAGTCATTAAATATAATATCATGTCTGATCTATATATTTATTAATTTTT
>JARJDW010018662.1:0-26867 GCA_030264715.1 Adinopsis sp. GC000173 | reverse complement strand
TTTGGCATAGCAAAAAAGCTCTCTAATAAAGTCATTCTCTAAGGCATGAAAGTGTCAAACCAAACAAAACTGTGTCAATAATTAGTTGCATTTCCTATCAATAATTTATTTATTACATAGTTTCTATAGTGTAAATAGTTAATTAGGAGATATTTATATTTATATAATATTTATAAGATAATTAATAAAATGTGCTATGCGCTTGATTTGTAATGATGATGATAAAGTTGAGTAAATGAATTGTATATATATTAATTTATATGTTTATTTCCACTACCATATATCCATGATTCATCCCACTGTTTATTACTGTTTTTGTACTTTTTTGCCATTTTTTGCGCATTTTTACAAATTCTGTTTTATTATTCTCTGCTGATATTTTTTTCATTGTTTTTTTGCTAATTTCCTATGTTTGTTATCTACATTTTGCATTTTTTTGCACTTTTTTACTACTTTTTACATTTACTTGGAGGAAAGTAGCAAAAAGGTGTAGGGGAGAGTGGGAGAATCCCGCATCCCTAAGAATAATTGCAAATTGTTCTTAAATAACAAATAACAAATAAAGTGCAACTAATGTACAAGAAAAACTAATATACTATCTAAATTAATATTAAAAAATTCCCAATGAATGTAATTCAGTATTAAAATATCAAAAAAGCGCAAAAATCATGAAGAGGTAATGGCAAAATTGAAAGGGTAATTCCGCTCTAACAAATAAAATAGGTTAAAAAGCTATATATTGTAAATTTGTCGTTGAATATACAACAATCACATTTATAATTATCAGCGATATCTTGTAAAAACTGCATTCCGTATGGATCATTCCAAATATAATTCACATCTAAACCATCATTGATTGCCTTTTTCAAATTCATGTCAAATTAAGCTAGGAAACTACATCCTAAAATATTCAGCAATGCACAGCAGAATTCCTCTTTGTATATATGGTATATTATCAGATCCAGAAATAATTATTATACGTATTATTATTATTATTATTATTATTATTATTATTATTATTATTATATTGGGTGATTCGATAAGTTTGTGCCCGATTTGCGCGTTGCCTGAAACATTCCTTTTTGACTGTGTTGTTATCAATTTTATCATCATATTATTTACTGACGTGAACTATAGATCCAGTGAGTCAACATAATTTTAATAACAAGTTAACTTAACTTAAATTGTGTGCAGGGTTAGTATTCAAAATTGAAAATGATAAGTTGATAATGTCATATTATACGAACTCAAAAACAGAATGAGCGTTGGTACTGCTACAAAAAATATTAAAGACGTTTTATTCGGATCGTGCACTTGCTCTAAGGATAGTTAAAAAGTGGTTTGGTCGATTTCGAAATGGTGATTTTAATTAAAACGATTAAATTGACACTTAATTCAGTTTGTTCCGTATTGTCAGAATGTGTGAAACCCATATATCGAGTTTCGAAGTATAGCCAGATTTTTTTAAATGGCGAAATTCTGTCGATTTGTCAAAATTTAAGTTCTCAGCAATCTCCTAAGTCGAAATTCTTGGATTAATATTCACCAAATCACAGATACAGTCATTATTAATGCCGAAAGGTCGCGCAGAGCGAGATTGATCGTTTAAACTGAAATCATCATTTCCAAATCGCCCAAATTACTTTTTAACTGTTCTTAGAGATCCGAATAAACGTCTTTATTATTTTTTGTAGCAGTACCAACACTCACTCCTTTTTTAAATTGGTATAATATGACATGTCGCATATGCAACTTATCATTTTCCAATTTAAAGTTAAATAATAAAACAAACACACGGTTGAATTCACAATAAATAGTATTTATTTGTAACAAATTATTAAATCACCTAATATTTATATAATGCTCTGAACAATAATAAATATGAATGTAGTAAAAATATTTATGTTGGCGGTAAAAATAGGATTATAGTTGCTAGATTGAGTATTTGAGTAAGGATTTAGATGCTTCTGCAATGAATGAGTCTTTTCAATACAGGTAAACCTCTGGCCAGATATATTCGTCGTTGTATTTTTTGCCCAAATCTGTGAAAGTGTAAATTTATAATAAGTAAATACTTGTTGCATTAATAACGTTTTAATTTAATATTTACCGTAAATTCATACCAGGTATTCGGTTTAAGATCAATAACTATATCTGAAGTGTCTGGAGGATGTACATAGAAATGTAACATTCTCCCATTTTTATTATTATTAGGTATAGCTGAAAATCTAATTATATATTTCAAATTCTTCCAATTTGACGGACCGTTCCAAATTAATTTCATAGATTCACTTTCTGGTTCGCAAGCAAAGTTAGATATATCCTCTGGAATTGACACTATGCATTCGACAAATATGTTAAATGGATTGTTTTACCTAATAAAGCGTATGGTTCTTCATTAATGTTAAGCGATTCGATCAATTGTCGACATTTTGGGCTATCATCAAACTTGTAATATTTTAACAACTGATCCATTTGCATCTCCTCAAATGTTAAACAATGTGAAAAGACATTGAATTGATTAAAAATATTCCAAGTCTTATTGAATAGCACAACTTTATATGAATCGCTAATATTGTATGATTGACAAAAATCTGCTTTTTTAGGAAACCATTCAGTGTGCCCATTACCATAAATAGCACCAACAACTATGTCACCCGTTATATTTTGTCTGTCTAATGTACAAGATTTACCATCCATTTGGAATACTGATTTTTGTCCATTGCGTGTGTATTTAATTTCATATCTTTTGACGCACTTACGGTCGTGTTCAATTGTAATTTGTATATTTTCACTTGTGCAAACTAAATGTACGTCCTCAATTTTCTTTACTAGAATAAAGAAAATTTAATAGTCTATATTATATAATAATATTATGTAATTTAGATATATTTACTTGGAGTGAACGTTTTAACTTCTATTGTCACAGTAGACTCATAGTCAATTTCAGACATTTTTTCTTTTACATTCGACTTTGGTTTCAACTCAAATTCATAAGTGCTGCAAGGATTCAGTTTACTTAATTTTATCTCATTGTTCACAAAATTGGATTCATAAAGTTCACCCTTCTTTTGGTTCATTTCATAATAAGATAAAGGGCAACTTAATTTATCTTGATTTTTTTGAAATATTGTAGTACCATTTTCGGTAGATTTATAGATCAAATCATTATTATTCAAACCTAAAAAATTGTATATTTTAATTTCAACATAATTGTCATCTTTTAATATTTAAGAATCGACATATTTCCATTCTATGCAAAATTTAATTAATTAATTTGGAAACGTTAAATACGCTTTAAAGAATCACGTATTAGATATTACATTCGTAATGCCAAATAAAAATATATGAAAATGTAAAATTTGAATTGAATTGCTATTTTAACAATTTTCACACATTTACAACTAAACAGGTTAATAAATTTTAGAAACTAGTAATTATTATAATATATTAGGTGATTCCGTAAATTCGCGACCGATTTGCGCGCTGTCAGAAATATTCCCTTTTGACTGTGCTGTTATCAATTTTATAATTATATTATTTACTAAGAGTGAACTACAGGTCCAGTGAGTCAACATAAGCTTAATAAAAGGTTAACTTAAATTAAGTTGTGTGCAGGTTTAATATTCAAAATGGAAGATGTTAAGTTGAATATGCGGCATGTCATATTATACAAATTTAATAAAGGAGTGAGTGTCGGTATTGCTACAAAAAATGATAAAGACGCATATTCGGATCTCTGAGAATAGTTAAAAAGTTATTTGGTCGACTTGGAAATGGTGATTTCAGTTTAAACGATCAACCTCGCACTGCGCGACCTTTCGGCATTAATATTGACTGTATCCGTGATTGGGTGAATAGTAATCCAAGAATTTCGACTTAAGAAATTGCTGAGAACTTTAATGTTGAGAAATCGACAGAATTTCGCCATTTAAAAAAATCTGGCAATACTTCGAAACTCGATATATGGGTTCCGCACATTCTGACGGAACAGAACAAACTGAACACAGAGCGAATTTGATCGTTTTAATTAAAATCACCATTTCGAAATCGACCAAACCACTTTTTAACTATCCTTAAAGTAAGAGCACGATCCAAATAAAACGTGGTTAATATTTTTTCTAGCATTCCATTTTTGAGTTCATATATATAATATGACATTATCAACTTATCATATTCTATTTTGAATACTAACCCTGGACACAACATAATTTAAGACAACTTTTTTTAAGCTTATGTTGACTCACTGGACCTGTAGTTCACTTTTAGTAAATAATATGATTATAAAATTGATAACAGCACAGTCAAAAAGGAATATTTCTGACAGTGCGCAAATCGGTCGCGAACTTACGGAAATTTACTGATAGAAAACACAACTTTGACGTTACCTTCGCACTTTGTAGGTGTATGATTTAACATTGAATCCCTTTTTATACGAAAAGAAGCACTTTGTGGTATATCCTCTAGAATTTAATAATTAAAAAGCGTTAGACTAAAATATAAATGGTGTTTGGTTACATAGAAATTCATAAACAAACTGTACAAGTGAATTACTTAAATGGACTAAATTGGATGAAAAATGTATTATGGAAACATCAAATTTGAAGCAACTGTATTATAACAGAAATTACAACATATTAACTAGCATTTCTACTTTTTAGGCAAATGTAAATTGTGTAAATTTGTTAGAGACAGTTTGAAAGTTGACTTTAACCGGCACATACAGATCACAGTTATATTTCCGAAGAACGAATTTATATTTAAAAGGGTCAAAAATAAATACATATTTTGATTTTTTTTCTGTCTAATAGCCTATATCAGAATTATGGATTGCACAAGATTTGGTAATATTTACTAAAATTTGATAATAACTTTTCTAAACAACTATTTATATCAAAATATTTATTATTTTTGCATGAACGTGTTTACGTAAGCATGTATCAAATATTAATCAAAATTAGTCAAAGTGAGTTAAATTGCATAATGCCCAGATACTTACGACTGTATATAGATGGAAAGTAATCTTCATTGTAAACTATTGTAAATGTAAGCACTCCTATTAATATACTTATTAAAGCACTATAACGAAAAACAGGGCAAAATCATGAAAACTATAAAATAAACTTTACTTACTTTTGAAACATTTTAAATTTTATTGATAATTTTATTGCCTTTATAAATGTTGTAACCGATATGTGTAGGTAGAAAAGATAGACCGAATTATGACTAACATAAAACTAATTTCCGCTCCTATATACTACTACTAGTCTTACTATCTAAGATTTCTGATAAGACCGATACTCTGTTGTAAATAATTCTATGTTGGTCGAGAAGTCGATATATAAAATGAGGGATTAACGACAATGTGATTAAAAGTTTTTTTAATTTAAATATCATATTATTATTGATAAGGATATAAGACTGCAAATTGTAATATCTTCCCTTTCTTTTTAAATTTTAAATCCTTAGATTTTTCAAAATTTTAATAATAAATAATACGAGTATATAAGTAAGTATACAACATAATGAAACTATACTACAAACGATAAATGTATTTTAAGACATATAAATCATTTTAATAACAAATCAACTCTAAAATATATTGGCACTTGTCAAAATAAGTGAAAGTATATGAAAAATGTGGCAACAACCGAATCGAATTTAATAATAAAACAAAATCCAAAACCTCTATTAATACTTGAAATAGTATTAGTATAATTACCATCTATGAACATGATTCATTACTAAGCCAATAAGTTCTAGGAATGTAGTATATTTGCGAACAGCACGTGCTTTCGTATATCTATAATTAATATTATCGAATTTGATAATGATATCAAATCCAAATTCAGTCGATAAATTTCTCAAACTAAGTACAACTGTCACGCCATATAATGTTCACTACAAAATATATTATTATTTTGTATATATTGATAAACAATGTAGTGTTTACCTATTCTAACAGTGATACAGTGTTGCTATTAAAGCAAGAAAATGGTCAGCTTGAAGCAATCTGCATTACAGAGAATAATGGGAGTTTGCAGTTACTTAGCAATACAACTATAGTACAAAATTACGTTACTGAACATTTTTCTAGCAGCTTTTTTGTGGAATACAATAGTTCTATGTTTAGAACTGGCAATTATTCCAATGCAAATACTAATTTTCCTTATATACTGGATAGAAGGTTTGACGGTAAGTACTCGTAATCTTAAAGTACATATTTATTTAAAAAAATATTTGAGACTATTCTTTTCCAATTTTAGCCATTGATTTGTATACAAACAACTCCGTAATTCAGATTAAAAACACAAAGGCAATTAGTTTATCTGTTCGATTCGATATGCATTTCGATATAAAATTATCTACAATGGATGGAGATCTTTGTTTAAGGGTTAGTAGCGGAATGGCAAAAGGTGAATTGCAACCGTGTCCGGGGATTGCTCATGACTTACCAATCTTTTACAAACATATGTCTCTCACACCGCTTTGGCATCATTATACCATTTATAAAAACAACAGTACATACATTATCAAAAAGAACATGGAAAATTTTGGAGAAATTAGTAAATTTATTGAATTTGATGCTGCTGTCACATTACTTAGTATTAATCAGCTCGCTTGGAAATACCATCAACGTGATTGTTCCATTAATGGATGTCCAAAACTTATTTACTTACTTATATAATTTACAGTTTCTGATCAAAGTATTATAATACCATCTAAGGAAGTTAATAATATGGAATTGGAGATCTTTAATGAGCCACAGCCTCTATTAGAAAAACCATACAAATTTTGTATACAATTTTATGCGTTTCTCGTAAACGTTGATACTCTTATTGTTGGAACTTATTTAAATAACCAGAAAATTAAATTGGCTAAGGTAAATATTATTTTTTCCTACAATTTTTTTCCTATTTATCAGCCCCAGGCAGTGTGCAAAATAATCTTATCACTTATTTATATTGGATTATTTTGTGCCAAGTAAATAAACATTATCGGTAACATTGTATAAATACGATACTTAATCTTAATTTATTTCCAACCGAATTATAGATTAATTTAATTTCTAATTTAAATCGTTTTAGCAGGATTTCGATTCCTTAACATCAAAATTTAGCAGATTTAGATTTTCAGGACGGCAATGATATCTGTAGATTTACAAGAGTCCAAAACGTTGGTGATCATACATTTGTGTGACAAATCAAGTGATGGACATAGATGCAAATATAAATTTTAAAATACCTAAAACACCTAACCACCTTCTTGCAATTAGTGGTTGAGTAAAAAATCAAGATTGCTTTATGGCATTTGATTTGAATTTCAAGTTCGATAGTAAATTGCAAGAATCGCCATTGCACGGCTCTTAATTTAACTATAGCAATTAATTCTCGACAATTAGAAGTAATCTCCAATAATGATCTAAAATTTTTATAAACCACTTTTCATATACCTAACAAAATTCTTTAAATCTGTAATAATGATAGATAGTAATTTTTAATTTGATATATTTTCTATTTAACTAATTAATCTTTTTCTTTTAATAGAAAATAAGTTTCTACAATAACTGGCAAGAAGTAACATTTAATCATACATACGATGAAAAGATTGAAAATTTTAATATCTTTATCGACCGCGTAAAATATGTGAGTAATGATAGCGTTTTAATAATCGATGGGTTGCATTTTTGTAATGATGAAATTATGAATACAAAATCCATGACAACCGATCCCTATGCCAACGTGAAATGCCAGAACTTAAAAACCGATGTAGTCTTGAAGAGTTTCAATGACAAAAAGCACCAACTTGAAAATACGACAATAACAGCGATAGGCAACAATAATCGATTCGATTGTAAAAGCGTTACCAATGAAACTTATTGTGAGCAGTATAAAATTCTTATTCCTCCGAACTATTACTATTGTGGTGGAGGATACTCGGGAGATTATTGCAATAAAAGTAAGAAAGTGTGAAAGTTTTGATGCGAAAGTTCATACTATGTGTGATTTTAAATGAAATTAGTCTAGAAGGAAATATTCATTTTTGTTTTGCTTAATGGATATCAACTATATTATTCATTACTTAGTAAGTTGTTATAAAACTTTAACTAATTAATTTGTATTTATTTCATACTTTTATTGTATTTTTGAAAAATTTGGCAAAAAATCGCTTAATTACTTAGAATGGAACGAACGGCTTTCAATAAGTATCAAGATAAATTGTTTGTGCCAATAATGTTGTAATTATGTTACATGTTAAGCAATAGAGCTTAAACATTGATAAAACAGGCATACCAAATACATCTAGGATTATATTGTATAAAATATGTAAAATTAGATGTATGTTAAGAATGGTTTAAAAAATATGTGAACGTTTGAGGAAGATACTTGTACACAAGTATCCATTGATATTATTTTTAATTATTTATATTTAACCATTTTGGTTTCCAAAATGTGAATAGAATACCTGTAGTTTTATATTATGAATCTTTACTGGAGTGTTTGAAAACCGAATGGCATGAAGAACGTCCCTGGTGCGCAAATAAAAAGGGATGTTTAATCACTTTACGAATCAAATATAAATCGAAATTATTTTTTAATGCATTAGTACGGGATAAAAACATAAATGCTTAATATTACTATTTTGACGTAGTTAATATTTGTGACCAATTTTTCCCAACGTTTAGGTAGTAAATGTAATTGGATCTGTCTTTCTAGTCATCGAATCAGATGGTAATCACAGAACGAGCGCTCTGTTGTGGTAGCAATATTGTGGCGTCGTCCAGAACAAAATTAAATCTATTTCGAATAAATAGATATTCGATTCCTGGTGAATAAGTAGACTGCGTTTTTTCAAATGTACCTTTTTGGTATGTAACAGAATGGCGCATGATTTACAATTCAAGACTTTTATGGAGAAAATCAAGATTCAAAAGGCTTTTCCACAAATGGCTCATGTCGCAACCACCTTTATTCCACAATAACTGGACAAAAATTGCCCAAATCATTGGGAAAAAATTTTCACAAAAGCCATTAGTTATGCAAAGAATAGATATTAAGCCTTTGTGTTTTTGTCTTACATCAATAAATTACAAAAAACGCTTTATATTTGATTCGTTCTCGTATTAGAATGTACAGAAAATCGTTGGGGACCAGATTGCCAATATCAGTGTAATGAAAATTGTATAAATGGCTGTGATACAGTCTCCGGTCAGTGCAATAACGGCTGCAGCAATAAACACCAAGGCGAAAGATGTTTACGTAAAAGCTCTAATTTTTAACAAAGAAAACTAAAAAATTAATCATTATTTTAAAATTTTAGTTCCGAGCGATGACACATTCATTAAAGAAATTTCTAACAATATCATAAATGTCGCAAACTATATAAATGATTTCAATTTGATATATAAATTACTGGTAAGTACATCTTTCACCTAAATTCCCCAATTTACGGTAAAATGTATTTATTATAGGCTAAAGATTTTGAATTGGTTTCTACTAATGGAATCTTTGAAAATCTAACAACATATAAACAATACGATCTAAATGTATTGGCATGTGATGATACTAATGTTTGTTTTGAAGAAATGCAAGAAAATTTATACACAGAATGTATAGGTAACTCTAACTATGAATTTAAAATGCTACTTTTTCATTTTAATGCTATATTGCATAAATTACTTAATAATGTAAAGAATTTTTTAGTTTTTCTTTAATGTTTTAATTGTTTTTTGTTGTTGTTTTTAAAAAAGATGAAACAGCAGTAAAAATTGAAAATTTTGTAAAGATAGACGAAAAGTAAAATTGAATTTTGATCTATTTAGAATTATCCCAGGGAGATATTGAAATTAATGTTAGTGATGATGGCCTCACAACAATTGGTCTTAAAAATGATGATAAAAAATTGTGCTCCCTGGATGTATATGAAATCACATCTACCAAAGGACCCTTACATTATAGCAAAGGAATATTAAAAAACTTTCAAGCTGATACTAATCAACTATTAACATTTAAATATAATCAACAATATAAAGGATGGAAATTGAGTGATTTTAACTACAATTATTTTCTTAAAGGTGGGTATGTTGTAATTGTCTTTGAATTTTGGGAACTTTAACATCAACGTTGCATAAAAAATTGTGAGCTAGCTTATTAGTTAATAGTGCAAAACTTTTTTTTTATCGCATAGACAATATTTTTTTATCGAATTTTAACTTTTTATTTCATTAACAAATATGAATTTACAACTGTGAGGAGGTACTTACTGTATTCTTAGTTGCAACCTAAAACACTTCAAATATATATATCCAGGGCAGGATTAAGCTTTGAACTCGTAGATAAATTTAAAATTCGTGCCCATTGCAAGGAGAAAGATCATTGATTCTCACATTTGAAAGCCATTTTTTATCATTCAAATCTAAACAAGAACTATAGCTCTTCTACTCTAAGTTTCATATCGTAAATTCTTTCCACTCTTCTTGCCTAGTGGTTCATTAAATTCAGTTTTTTTTGAGGTTTCGTACAACTAATGGAAATCATTTTTGTTTATATTTGAATAATAAAAAAAACCTTATACAGTATTCAATCTTAAAAGTAATAGTTATTTATGCGGCACCTTATATTTTTGTTTTGTTAATAAATTTGTGTTATTTGTCCATTAGTTAATCCGGCAATAAATATATTTATTTAAAGAAATAAAATAAAACCTGATATCGAAAATCATCTTATAACGCTTTCAATGTTTTTTTATGTTAATTTAGGATTCAAATGAAGACAAAGTAAAATGTTTTATGCAGTTCGCAATTTCAATAGATTATAAAACAACATAAATGTACAATATATCGGCAACCTTTCAGCTGCTTTTATTTTTCAGGCAATCTTGTTTTTAATATTATATTATTTAATCAATATCAAAAGCACAATCGTTTGAGCATTTTTTACAGTTTACTTACATAAATTTATGTTTTTAGAGAATTTTGAGTATCAAAAACCCACAAATTTCAGCACAATACAAATTGCAGTATATTCATCAACTGTAGTTAGTCTAGTAGTTATAACTACCCTTGCTACGATGTATGTATTTGTTTCCTATACCATACGCTTTATAATTTTTTGTCTTTTTATTTCTTATAGGGTAATTGTTAAAAGTTTCAAGAATAAAAACAATAGGATCAATGTAAGGATTTTGTTTAAAATATTTAATAATATTATAACTATTATTATACAATATTTAGGCACGCGATTACCAGATATTACCAGTTGCTCATCATTCTGTATTAAGTAAGTACAAATGTATATCTACATACACATTCGTACATTAATTTAAAGTAGAATACAATTATTACTAGGATTACCTTAAAGAGTGGGCAACAAAAATAACAAGTTGATATTAAACTATTTTTATATATTTTCTGCTTTGCAGACGAACAAATCCAATTTGTTAGCGATGAGCATCATTATGAAGCACAGATACATTTGAAAATTGGCAGGATTGATCAGGAATATAACAATGGTATTCAAATTAATTATAGATATTAGAGTTTACAAATATTAATTAATTAATATAACTTTTAGAAAGTTTATTGGTTCATGTCGAAGATGAAAGTAGAATTCATTACAAACTAAAAGAGAGTAATTTTATTGATAATGAAAACTTTTGGGATAATGTATGGTCAAATAATGTATACATATTTGTTTGTTTGGCAAACATTGCTGATGTAAGAGTATTTATTATTAGATTGAATCTTAATTTTATAAGTATATTTGTTCTAGGACAAATTGTTTAACAGTGTGGGCCCTTACACTGTTTTCATGGAACCCATAATAGAGTATGTAGATTTTAAAATAACACCATATACAGTTAAGAGACAAGGATGCAATTCTAGAAAGGTATCGTAATTTTAATGCAAATAACACTATGCACGTATATTAGCTATTCTGCATGGGGTGTAAACTTATAGAAACGGAGAGGGTATCGCTGGTACTTATTGAAATTATTCTTAATTAGTATCGTTTTCTACAGACACTCATACAATTATTAGCTACATTTAATTATCATTTTGTGTTTATTGTTTGTTTTAACCGGGCAAGTGGAGTATTCTAAAAAACGTTTACCAAAGAATTTCGTGTGCTGACCAAAGACAAAAAAATTATAAACATTGTAGAAAGTCGATGCGTTTTAGTAGATCGTGTTATACG
This sequence comes from Adinopsis sp. GC000173, assembly GCA_030264715.1. NCBI lineage: Eukaryota > Metazoa > Arthropoda > Insecta > Coleoptera > Staphylinidae > Adinopsis > Adinopsis sp. GC000173. Next base: position 14,670 of record JARJDW010018662.1, on the reverse strand, counting down.
ATCAAATACACACAGATTGCACTTATCTTTCGGGCGTTTTATGAGCGTATTATTGTATTCACTTAAGGTATCATTGGGGTAAAAAAAGAATAAATACTTGCCGGTCTACTCATAAGGTGTAATTACCTTTCACTCGAGCCACCCTTTAGGTGAGATCTGTCACATTTTCACGGTCCACGTCATAAGGTGTAACTTAACTACCTCTTTTTTCCACATTCTCCATTTGATGACTTAGTTATGTGATGAGATAGCTTAAACATTATTATAACATAAAAGAAAGGAAATTTATTAAGCTTTTAAATGAAATTTAGTTGAATGTGATAGGTTGAATAGTTTCGGAGATATGATTTTTTTTCAAAAAATTTCACGCTTATTTGGTTGCCTACATTTTGCTATTCAATAAATCATATCACGCTTACTATTAATGCCAGAGCAATGAAAAACAAAGCTTTAGATAGGTAAAGGAATTTACTACATTTGGTATGTAAAACGTTTTTGCGTAGCTCTTCATCAAAGGGAGAAAAAAAAATTTTGTAAATTTTTTTGGTGGTGCGGATTTAGGTGGGTGGGAGAAAAAATTCATAACGCAGTTACTATTTAAGATATCGATTTCAGGAAAAAAGACGCTATTTACGCTCAAAACTGGTCGTGAGGTGAATGTTGTAGCAAAAAGGTTTAAAAACTCGGAGCTACAAAAAAATTTATATTTATCAAAAAGATGGGAAATTTAATAACAATTAATTTATTAAATAAAAACTGTCATCTTTACCATAAAAAAAACCATAACTTTTTTCCTATGGGAAATATAATAGTATAATGCTTGTTTATTGAATGTTTTTATTTTTTTACTAATGTATTATAAATGAATGAAAATGGTTGATGTTAGAGTTGTTTTCTATGTAAAATTAAATTTCCCATTGATTGGCATCGGAAAAAATACAAAAAAGTAAAAAGAAGTGGGGGGGAAATCGTGAAAACCTGAATTTTTACCATAAAATGGCCCATAACTTTTTTCCTATAGGAATTTTCGAGCAACGGACCATGCCAATCGTTTTAGAATGAGGAAATATTCCTTTATACAAAGTTTGAACTAAAGCGATGATTCATCGATATTTGGCAATCTAAAAATTGCATATCCTAGTATAGCCTAACAATAGTATATATACAAATTTTCAGCTTGCTACGATGATTAAAAGTGGTCTATTTATGCTTCTAATTAGAAATATATTAATAATTACCAACGGTGCACTCTCTGACTTTTGTACATTACGATGAACGGAAAATTTGTTTGGGTTATCGGACAGTAAATGTAATTTCTTTTGTAATTTTGTTCGGATAAATGAGAGAATGCGATTTTTAAAAAGTTTGAAATACAAGATGTGTCCCAAAACTCATAAAATACATTTATTGTTGCGTTGTAAAAAATTTTTAATATTTGCTTAAATTAAAACATTAATATTCTTTAAGTATAGTTTGAGATTGAGAGCTTATTCTATTGTATTTGCTAAATGGTCAGCTAACTATCTGTTGCTCAAACAATTTCCTATAAAGTAAAATTATTCTTAATTTTGTTATCTTTTTTATTTGAGCTGAATTGAGTTTGATTATGTTAGAAGCATTTATGCTTCAATGACAAAAATCGAAATTCAAGTAAGCTCAAATACTAGGTATTTTTCATTACTTATTATTATGACGAATATTCATTCGACAATCAGAAATCATTTTTGTGATGTATGAATTTCGACAAAATATTTGTCTAGTTTGGTGTTAAATTTAGTAGTCCAACAGTATAATAATATATTTTGGGACACGTTATGTATATCTGAATATTTTCAAAATTATCAAAATGTTTTATCTAAATCTACTTTAATTAAAAAATAATGTGTTTATTTAATGTTTGTGGTAATGTTATATATAGCTGCCCTCAGTCTAATTACCTTTGTTAAGTGGATATATTTTAAAATGTCTTTTTTTCGTTACTCGTTCGTAAGCGGTTGTAGGAGGCTTGAATTGCATAATATATTTTTCTATTTATGTACTTACTGGAAATAATTGTAGAATTGTAGTGAACAAATAAAGGTAATTGAAATTATGTTGGCTTCTTTTCAGATATTCTGTTTATAGATTATATTCTCCAAAATTAATGTTATCATATGTACTATCGAACGTATCTCAAAGAGATGTATTAAATTTTGGTTACCTAAAACTAATCTATGCCATCAGTAATATTCATTATTTGCATACTCTAAACAGTATAATCTGTCAAAATCCAACTAACAATAAGCGCAGATGTCTAAAAATTGCAGTTCCTTGAAATCCTTCTCTTTGAGATACGTTTGATGGTACCTACAGGCTGTTAGAGATTAACTGTTAAAATTAAAAAAGTAAAGCTGATATTCAGATTGTTTGAAGTCTTAGGTGCAAATAGACGCGCAGTCGCTCAATTATAACGCGAAATCTATCAAGTAAGCAAGTCAGCAACTCATAACATAACACTTTTAATCAGACTTTGACACGTGCCAATATGTCTTCTTACCGAATCCGCCTTAAATTATTTTGTACTATTATCAGATAATTTGGCTAACTCACTGCCTCTTTGGATATTTTTCGTGATATAACTGGGTGACTGAATAACCTTTTTTACTAGCTAGGTCATAAACAATGCGAATATCAGCTAATCCTACGTGGGTCAATGCATGTTGCTTTTACAACAGCAAATTATAATAATGTTTGGACAGAAAAAGAGCTTATACAAGGCTAACTGTCGAGTTATGTCTATGGGTTTGTAGGTGATTTTGGTTCTTTGTAACCGCTAATTTGGGGACTCTGCAGATATGTATTTGCAAAGCTTGTACGTGCATGTTATATTAGTTTTTCATATTTAATATCTAATTTTTATTCAGTTCACTCAATTTCTATTCACTAATTGGCATAATAATGCATTACCATTGAACATTAAAAGTTTGTATAATTTCATTGAAATCATTTCAATTGAAGATTCAAGATTACAACCAATGATGTTTTATTGCAAGTAGGCATTTTCAAATGACTCGTATTAATTTACTTAAATTAAACTGAACATTTTATTGTAGCTCAAAAGAAGACTTACACACAAAATTAATCATTAAAAGCCTGAAGTATTTTGATCGGACTGATACGAAGGTGATAAATAATTTACCAAATGTAAGTACGAACTGAAACACCTTCACGCTAAATTAAATGCATAGCAATGACGGGAATGGAATAACATCGAGTTTTCTTTAGTATTTTCCTTTACACATAAACGTCAATACATCTATTAAAATAATTACCTATTTCTATTTCAGGATTACTCAAAGATACTTGATTATCTAAAAATTGAAATTGCAAACGATGCTAATAATACCGCAATTCCAGTACATCACTTTAATGATCATACAAATCAACTGCGACTACGTAGTAACATAAAGCGCATCGTAGACATGCTTACAATCACGAAGAGATGTAAACAAATATGCTTTGAAAGGCATATTAACAATTTACATCAAATTCAAACAACCAATAATACGGTTTTGTGCATGTCGACACAATTAAATGATATCGAAGAATTATTAAAAGTAATAATCCAACAGAATATCACAACAGTCATTCGCTTACAGCATAATAAATTTAACGTAAATCAAAAACTTATTTTGATTAGGTTTGATAGAACAATGCGTGGGTTTTTTTTTGTTTTTAATCTCCTCTTTCGAAAATAAAAAAACGCGCATTTTTATCAAACCTTGATCAATGATATTTACTAGCTTTAATTTTTAGTTTGACGATGCATGGGATGGAAAATTAATTAAATTTAGCCATCAGCAATCTAAGTCGTATGGAAATATTAAATTTAATTGTCAAGATGTTAAAGTAAAATTAGTAAATAATTCCAAGTAAACATTCAATTACTTATTATATTCTTATTTTAGACTTTAATTAACTTCAAATTCGTGGATTGTCATAACAGTGATCACGCATTGACACGCTGTGATGCATTTTTTGACTTCTATAACGATTTTTGCGCTGAAAGTTCAATGTTAATACTATACGACAGGTATATCATTAATTATTATTTTATTTTTAATTTTAGCAACTTTTTTTATAGCGAGAGTGCTGACACGCTACGGCTATTTATTGCTTATGATTTTCTCATAAGAAAATTTCAAGTGGAATCGAAAGTAGACGTTTACTGGTCACTCTATCCGGTTTTCCAACAATTTTACAGCGAAATGTTTCCAACAGAGGTAACTAATATTTTCAAGTTAGATAAGTTAAGATTACAAGGTATTATTAGTTTTGTTTTAACTATTAAACTAAAATGTTAAAATTAGTTTGGATATTATCTAACTGTATTTAGTATTTTAATGTTGTTTTCTTAAAACATTTTAGGAGCACATCACATTCTTATATAGACTGATGATGAAATTTATTGATCAGAATATCGATAAACACATATATTCGACAATAACCCAGCAATAAGACTGTGTTAATCCCAATGGGGTTAACGATTTAACTTTGGGAAAATCCCAGTGTTCTATGTACATATGGGTCCCAATAAGTGGTCTTGGAAGGATATAAAATTCCACTTATTGAGAGTGGAATGAAAGGTACGATAAATTAACATTTGGAAGTAGTTGGGATGGCTTATATTTAATTCCATACACATTTCAAATCCTAAATATAATAAAATATAAATTATAAAAAGTTATTTGTGGTCTATGCCTTGTGTCGTTTTAATTATTTATAATAATAATTATTTTTTATGATTTAAACAATTTATAATAAAATATAATTTTATGATGAACTTGATATAAATATGTTGTACATATATTCTGTAGCATTGTTTTTTAAACAAGTATTATATTTTTTAAATAGAAATAAAAAATACATTTTTTATCAAATTTACCACTTTCTTACTTTTTCTTGTTTCGTTAATTAATTTCTGCAGCAAAACCAATTTTTACATACGACAATCAGTACCTACTTATGAAAACTATTCTTACAATTTTTTCTAAAATGGAGTATGTTTAGTATGTATTTGTATTTTCAAACAATTTTATCTATGTAACATAAACAATCGTAATTTTCCTTAAAACTAAAAGATTTTAAATCGTTATATTAAACTTTAAAAACAAATGTTGTTTGGTTTTGACATTACGATTTACGATTATTGTTATATAAACTTAACTTCACATGGAAATAATAATCACCAAGCGATACTTATATTAGTACATGTTATATTTGTTATCTGTATCAATATTTTTCCTGTACATATTTATTTACAAAGTAGTAAATTAAGATTGCAATATCAAATTAGATTTTTTTGATCACTTGCAATCAAAACAATTGCAATTTCAAAAAATATTGTAAAAATTACTTATTTATTGAAAATTATCTTATATTTATCCAATGTATGATTTACCGATATATAACAATTGATTTCGATAAAAACGATAGATGAAAAAATTTTAATATAAATAGACATTTCAAATATTTTTTTTCTTAAACAGTTTTTATTTACGGTTATATTGTTTTTTAGCGATTTATTTGTAGTAGAAAATCATGTGCTTTCGTCTCATTTAGTAAATTATTTTAAAATAAAATGAATGTTTTAATATTAAAACAATCATTACTTCACGCTGTTAATTGTTGTTACTACATTAATTTTATTTAGTTAATGTTATCGATAATCAGTTGCTTCAAGGCTATTTTACTACCATTAGCATGTCTCGTTGACAGTCACCAAATTAATTTAATAAAAAGTCATTATATCTAACGAAGTATAAATGTATTCGCTCTTATATTAGAAATGTGTTATAAATAAAATGTAAAACCTGAATGATAAATTTTACTTATTAAGCAATTACATAAATGGAAACAAGTTTAAAGGCACGAAACATTTAACATTTAAAGAAAATTAATTAGAAATTATTCTAAAATTATTACAAATATGTTTGCGATTAATAAGAAAAAGTTTATTTATATTTTTGTATTTTACTCTATCATAGCAAAGGTAAATAAATCTGTGAAACTAATCTTTGTTAAATTGTTGCAGTGTCGTGTCAAGTTATTCACTCCAATGTGACCTTGCTGCATCGGACATAAAAGCACACCACCACAACCTGCTGCTTTACTTCAGCATGTTCGTTATCGTGTTCATTTGGCTATGCGTATTAGTCGCGTGCATGCATCGTCGCAGAGTCCGGCTGCCTGGCCCACCTCCACATCCACTCATCGGCAACATGATGCTTTTTTTCGGATCGCCGCAAAGTAAGACATTGTACGAGCGAGTGCATGAACTAGTAACCAATGTTAATAGGGGTATTTCATCGTACGAATGCCATTAGCAAAAAGTACAAACGCATGGCGGCGATCTGGCTCGGACCCAAGTTACATCTAGCGGTGTTCAATCACAGGGATGCAGAGGTGATATTGCGAGCGAAGTGCACCAAAAAGTCGAATGAATATCAGTTTTTTAAAGCGTGGCTCGGTGCTAGTATCCTACTTAGTGAAGGTACGAAATTATATTTCATTCGCCAAACCACCAATAATAACAAAGTAATCACAAGCAAACACAAAACTAAAAATAATAATTACACTTCCACTTTTGTGTTAATACTCTGAATTATACTTTATCTACATATGTGTTTTCTATACTTCAGAGTAGCTATATTCATCTGCTTGCTTGAAATTAAATTTATTAATATACAGGATGATCCAGGGTGGTAAATTTAATTTTGATAAATATCTTTCAAAATCGCAATCGGGTTAAAAAACAATTTTGATAAAAGTTGTCCCCATTTTTAACGTAGATTGGGATTCTAAACAAAAAAAATGGAGGTTTCTATTTGAAAAAACAAAGTAGATGTCAAAATAACCATGAAGCTGCGGTTATGGCCAAAAGTGACTAGTACCATTAAATTTCCCCCTTCATTTTAGCGAAAACTTTTATTCGAAACATTTTCTCCTAAAATGCACTGTTTCTAAGTTATTCACCTGTCTCAAGTTAAATGGACCACCCTGTATACACAAATATTTAGGTATTCTAAATATAAATATTTAAAACTGTTTCATTGCTTTGGAAAAAAATGTGCTGCAAATGTAGTGCAAACAAAGTACTCTAGCCTGCAATAAAATCCTACTTCAAAGAACATTGAATTTTAAATCTGCTGAAGATATATCCGATTTCCATTCTTTACGCTTACGTACATTTTTAGTTTTTGTATTCACTACTTTAATCTTTTATAGAGGATGTGTCTAGATTGCACTGTTTGGAAATAAGTTGCAAAAAATACAAGTTAAAGAATAAAATTCCAACATTTTTCACTTTCAGAGAAATTAAAAGTGATCAATTTATACATAATTATTGTACTTGCAAATATGTACACTCAAATAATCACGTTTTGTTTTCAATTCGCCAAACTCCTATCTAGCATATAACATCAATTCTATGTTCTCACTTCCAACGTGTAATCATTCACAATTTTAAGCTTAATAACGTTTTATGTAAATATTGTTGTTGAATTGAATGTTGGTAAAGTATTTTAATTTAATAATATTAAAATAAAAAAGTCATTTGTAAGTTTCACAACAAAACTTTATTGAAAGTTATAAAAGGTTAACGTGTTTGGGCTAAAAGTTCTGATGTTGACCTAAACGCGTTAACTCACATTTTATAACTTTCAATAAAGTTTTGTTGTGAAGCCGAGACTTGATATTTTTTGTTTTTGTATTGTTGTTGTTACCTATTGCTTATTATACCTAACTTAGGTGAAAAATTGCAATTATACTTGCATTTAATCGCATTACATCTATAATATATATATTTAATAATAATAATAAAGGGAGCAAAAACGTATTTAACAATGAAATGTTTTCAGGCCAAAGGTTTAAAGAGCAAAAGAAAATGCTCACAGTTTCCTTCCATCCACATAATATCAAAGAATTTATGTCGGTGTTCAACAAGCAGGTGGAACAGTTGACGCGTGAATTAGAAGATCAGCTGGATGGAAAAGAATTCGATGTTTATCCGCATATTGCATTAACCACAATGCGAACATTTCTCGGTAAAGAAAGCAATAATCACAATATAATTTTGCTGACAACTAGAACATAATAATTTAACAATAAAAGCAAACGCAAAGTAAAGTATTTCAATGCATTAATTGTCAAATACGAAAAACATTTTATATTAATGTACGAGTATTCCATTTCAGAAACATCGCTAGGAATCACCGAGAAGGCGATGGGCATAAACATAAATGAATATTCGCGCACAATTGAAATGTATGAGTACTTACTTATTCATAATTTTTGGAATAATTATATTTATTCGCAGACTGAAAGAAGTCGCCATAAAACGGATAGCCAAATTTTGGCTTCGCCCTGACTGTATCTTCAATCAAACAAAATTGAAAAAAGTACAAGAAAAATACGTCAATGTTGCACAAGCTCTCGCCGATCGTATGATTGCTGAACGTAAAGCTACTGTCGATCAAGTGCAACAAGATAACGAGAATGGCAAGCCGAGGTTTCTTGATAATTATCTACGCGCAACAGATAATTTTACCAGCGATCAAATTCGTGACGAATTAATAGGAATGTTATTTGCTGTATGTAATATGTGGTGAACTAAATTTTTAAGTATACCAATGCGTTTTAGGGACAAGACACGACAGCGTTGTCGTTAAGTTTTTCTCTGTGTTTACTGGGCCTACATCAAGATGTGCAAGTAAGATTTCAATTTAAAAATTAATTTAATTAACTATTTGCAATTCAACGTTAAAATTATTATCTTGACGTATTCAACTTATTATTATATAGTAAATTTTAATGGAAACTTATTACAAAAAACATTTTCAAACAAAAAAATTCATATATTTAAAATAATGATATTCTAACAAATTTCACATTTTTAGAGTAAAGTTTATGAAGAAATTACCAACGTTTTTGCTTTAGATCAATCTATAACCTATGAAGATTGCCAATCTTTGCAATATCTTGAACAAGTTATACAAGAAACGTGGCGACTTTATCCTCCCATACCGGTAATCGCTAAAACACTTACGGATGATATATCCCTAGACCGTGAGTAATGAATTAATATTGATTTAAATTCTACTATGCTTTTCTAATTTATTATATAATCTGAATAGATTTTTTTAATAATTGAAGAGTCTAGTCTATTGCTCATATTTTGGAGTTATATGTACTTATATATATATTTAGAAGTAAATATTGCTCTTATACTTTTAGTCCAAAAATGATAAATTTCTAAGTAATAGTTCTTAGGTCACTAAATAATTGTCAGTTTGTTGAAAAATAGATATTTTAAGAATTTTGAATTACTATTTTACTGACCCAAATGACTAAATGTGAGTAATATATTATAGTTTGTGTTGACATATTTCAACTTTGAATTTACTGACAAGAGAGTTGAGACTTGAGAATTCAAAAATACTATACTATGTACTTATCTTGTTTGAGGTGTAATTTAGTTTTTTAACTATCGGACCTTTGCTTAAATTCATTATTATAATATTGCTTTTAAGTATAAAAGGATTTGTAAAAATTTAACTCCACATGTATTCTAATAATCCCTTTATATTCAAAAACAATGCATTAAATTTAGGTTTGAAACCAAACTCTGAAGTAATTCTTCTCATCAAATGACCTACCTATGTGTACCTACGAACCGGTTTACAATTTAAGCTGTTTGTTACAGCCGGTGCTACTATTGTTGTCAGTTAGTTATCCGCTAGCTCTGATGATAATTACATAAACGTCTACAAAACAGATTTCTTTTAGGTGAAGTAAGATGTTTAATTTTAGAGTTTGATAATAATAAGTAAGAACAATTGGTACATACTTGTTTAGAAAACGGGCCTCACCTCAAAAATCGACGAAAATATACCAATCGACGCGTTTTTTTAATTTCAAACAACTTTTTCCTTTGACAAACTCGTCGCACTCCCAAAGAAAACGAGATATTAATTCTCAAAGTTATACAGCAATAGGGTTGGAAAATCTGTCAAATCGAGGATGAGAAGAGAGAGACACACACGTGTTAGAGATTGTGACTGGTTGCGAGGTTTAGGTTAGGTTAAGAGAAAAAGGGTATAATATCAATTGGAGTATCCCCCATGTGTAAGGAGTTGAAAAAATTGTTGGATTTCGAGGTTTAGTTGGTTTTCTACACTTTCGAGATCTAATATTGGCAACAACAGAATATGCGCATGCGCAGAACATATTCGCATAAGTACAATATGGCGATTTGACAGATTTTCTAACCATATTGCTGTATAATTTTGATTATTAATATCTTGTTCCCTTTGGAAGTGCGACGATTTTATTAAAGGAAAACGTTGTTTGAAATTAAAAAACACGTCGATTGCTATATTTTTGTCGATTTCTGAGGTGAGGCCCGCATTCTAAATAATTACCCAATAACTTAAAAAGAGTAATTGGACCCTTCGATTAGTAAAATCTTATAATAACAGTAATTAGGTATACAGTAAATATTCGATTAATGCGACAATTCGGTAAATGCAACTCTATAACTGCGACTTATTTTAGTTCACATGAATTCGATTAACGCAACTACGGGCAAATGTTGTCAAAAAACAACACATTCAAATAATATATTCATTTAGAGAAATTTATTTGATAATTGCAACTACTTGGAAAAATAGAATCAGCCTTGTTGCATTTATCGAAAATTTACTGTATGTCAAAATGATCGTGTGTTTACTACATTATTGTTTCAGATAATTACACAATCCCCAAAGGATCCACTGTGGCACTAATTCTCATGCTGATTCATCGAGATGAGAAGGTTTATCCAGATCCACACAGATTTAATCCGGATAATTTTCAGCGGGATCGTGTTCGAGAGAGAAGTCCGTACTCGTTCATTCCATTTTCATCGGGCACCCGAACTTGCTTAGGTATGTATCTAGTTAGATAAACGTGCCACATAATTATGAAAGTGCTCTAAGTCAAGATTTGCAAAAAATGTGTTTATCAGTTATATTACACAACATTATTTAAACTAAATTTATGTAATGTAATTTTCACGACATCGTCAAAACTGAATCTTCAGAGAGTGGTTGTAATTTTGACGTTATACGGAATTCCTATAGTGCTATCTATAAATGTTGTCTAAAATCTCGAAACAAGAAATATTGACTTAAACCACTTTCATGATTATAGGCACAAATATTTCATAATTACTATTCCTGAGTGGAATTTATAACCACTATTCCTATATATGAAACTATATGATTGAAGGTTCAATGAAATTCTCTTTAAATTACTCAAGGATTCTTTCTAGTTTTTGTTTCCAGTATTAGTAAGTACCTCATTATACATATGTAATTATATTCTTTCAAGGACCTCGCTATGCCATGCAACTGATGAAAGTGACTCTCGCAATAATTCTACGAAAATTCAGGGTATTCTCGACGAAGCCTGAAGTAAAATACAAATTAGCTGCTGAAGTATCATTAAAACGCTTCGATGCCTTTGAAATAAGCTTGACAAGAAGATAATACTAATTGCAGCTTATTCTTCTACGAACTATGGTTATTACTTTACTTCTTATATTTTATAAGTAGGTAAAGCCTAGTCCGTTCTTATAATAAATATACTTGAATAAATATTATGTTTATTCATAAATATAAAAGTACTTTAGATGATTAAAATTGACATTGTTTTAAAGTTGGGCGAATAAGTAGTTTAAATTTAGAAAATGGATAATCGTATTTTTTTAATTCTTTGATATCTATTTATAATATTTATATGTTATTGCCTCCATGGTTGATCTTTTTAATTTATTGAAGAAGTTAAATAACTGGATGCATGCGTAATAATACAGTATAAACAAATTGTGTGTGATAAAATATGTTACCTGTTTACAAATACTTACATACTTTAAATTTACTAAACATAGTTTAGCATTTATTGGTAACTTATAATGTTTAAGTTTTTAACACCTCTCTTGACTGATTTCTATAAATATTTACCGCAAATTATCTATTACTTGTCTGGCTGTTCAAATTACCTAAAATGTTAATTAATATGTTTCCAAAAAAATTCTTTCAAATGTTGCTTTCCTTTTTTCATAAAACATGTGTTTTGCTATTAACTGGTAGAGGTCGCTCTAATCTAATCTGACGAAATTTTATTCAATTTAAATCAATGAACATAATAATTCTCTTTTAGATATTTAACATGCATGTATTAAATAAATTATTTATATTAGTCATTTATGTTATAAAATAGAAACAGAATAATTACAATTATGGACAAAGAATTTATTTAACATTCAATAAATTTATTATGAATAAATAAAATATTAAAAATTATCCCTTATTGATAACATTTATACAGATAATAGTAAAATTATACAAAGTGTTAATAGATTAAAATATTACAAATGATTCGAAAATATAAAACTATTTTTAATTTTCTTTCTTGAGGAAAAAAAATATTTACATCGTATATTTTGTTTTGAAAGTATGTCCAATAGAAACATGAAATGAGAATCGCATTATTTTTTTACTGTACGTGTTTAAAATATATTATATATTATATATTATATCAAGTAGGAAGTAACATAAATTACCATTTATGCGATAGTTTAAGTAACAATTTCCTACAACAAAAAAATATTTTGTTCTAATTAATAATATAAATTCGCAACTTACAGAAAAGGAAGAGTCAGTCATTGAGAGTTTTATTATAGGTTTAATCTACATACAAGAGAAGTGTCTTGTAATTTCTTGATATCATTCAGTGTTGAATATCCTTGCTCATCAAACTCCTTCCATTTTATATAGTTGTGGCGCATATTCGCTACTAACTCAGGCATGTCAATAAAAACTAAAATAATGGTTATGTCAATAAGTATATAAATATTGAAACAGAATTTAACAAAATGAAATTACCATTCCATGCATCAATCATATCATTAATAATAAAATCGATGAATCCAACTTGTGATTTTGGTACAGAACAAGTCGTCCTATCAAACATAGGCATAACAACTGGAAGACCGCGACGATGTTCCTCATCAGTTTGTTCGAAATACTCTTCAGCAATGCGACGCGCCCATTCAACGCATATACCTAACGATCTAGTTGGATTTGATACGTCTGCACATTTGATCATAATTCGTTTAACGAGCGTATTATTTTCAGGAATTGCAAGCAGGTCATTAGGAGTTTCCTAAAAAAATATAAATAGTCAATTATACTATTCAACTTTTGATCTGTTTTATATGCGAGTTGAAAACGTTGCAACTTAATGCCTGACACCTAACGATTTCTACGCACGCACAATTTGAATAATATAAATTCAGGCCGTGCGCGCTACATATAAAATAAAATTCTAGCTACACTCGAATATAATATAATAGCTTAAGAAAGGATGTTTTATTATGCAAGAACATATTAATGAACTAAGTATTTACCTCTGGTTGCTCATTTGACTTGGTACAAAATACATTAACAAACTTTGCCAAATGTTCAAAATGTTTTGTCATTTCGGTTGCCAAAATCATATCTATCACATTATATCTAGCAACTTTATACATATCCCGGTCTAAATTCTTAAAGATATTATATTTATCATCTTCTAAGGTTAATTTAAAGGTAAGAGCGGCATGATGCGATTCTAATACTGTAATATCATTATATAAAATAGCTAACGTATTGTTTGAGTTTGCAAGAAATGCGCTAGATCGGCCTGGATGATCGATATCATGTGCCGCGGCGGCAATCAGCGCTGTCGCTTGATCGATGGGCTCCATGATTTCCTGCAATCTATCCGTCTTTAAGAAACATGCAACTGCCTACAAAAGTACAAACTATTAATACAGAACCATACTAGAAGCGGTGTTGTATCTATGTACAAATACAATACCTGTAGAACATCAGCCGCATGTGTTGAATTATGGTAGAAGTTTTGCTGATGATAGTGTGATTCAATCTTTAACAACCAATTACATAGCGTGCTCTCATCACAACCTAATGCCGATGCAATATCAAAATTCGAAAATATATTTACGCCTAAATAAAATAGTGGTTTTTTCTCTGTCATCTTTTCCAATTTGAAAATGTTAAAATCCCATAGCAACGAATTTTCTAATAGCTTATCCATTTGCCCGGATGGTGAATTCTTCAACAAAAATAAATAAATGTTTTATCTTCCTATATCTATCAAACGTATCAAACAAATCATCTCCGACATATATTTATCCCGTTTATCTCTTCACATCACTTTAACATCATAATCAATTAAATTAAAGCTTTAGAAAATTGCATTATGTCATGAAAAATACTTAATTAAATTGCATCAATTTGCTGGTTCTGTCTTAAAGCTTTTTAATGAAATTATTATTAGTGATGATTGCCATTTAACTCATTAATTTCCTATAATTTACAAGACTCGATGATTTGAAAATTTTATATTAATATCCTTCTGTAATTTAAACGAATGGAAATGATATTAATGTAACATCGAAACAATAGCTTTGTTTTTTATTCCAAAATGTTCATGAACATGCACAATTTGTGCAGTTTGTCTGTTTTTTATTCCCCATGCACACAAATTTGACAGCTTTGACAGTTTGCACCGTGTTTTTTATTCCCC